>PVKH010012318.1:0-17340 GCA_004027955.1 Chaetophractus vellerosus | reverse complement strand
AAAAAAAAAAAAAAAAAAAAAAAAAAAAAAAAAAAAAAAAAAAAAAAAAAAAAAAAAAAAAAAAAAAAAGAAGCTTTAACAATTTGGAGGAAACACTATTGATTACTTAATTCATTCTTCTGTGACATATGCTATCCATAGAGAAAACAGTTAAAAATAGATTCTTACAGTTTATGCAACAATCATTCCTCATGAATTAAAAAAATGTATTCAAAACTTTAAAACCGTTAAGGAAAATAAAGAAACAAAGCAATAAAGGAAAATTATATATGGATATAAGTATATATATGCATACAAATAATTTTTTAAACATAAAAGTATTTTGTTAAACTAAAAAAGAAAATGCACCCTAAGAACAAAGTTTAAAAATAAGCTATGGAGAAAAATTAATTTAAAAATAAGATAAGGAGAAAATATTTGCAATGGAAACAACTGACAAAGGATTCATTTTTATATAGATATTTAAAAACTAAAATAAATAAGCAAAATTCCAGATAAACCAGTAGAAAAATTAGAAAACCCTCTGAAAAAGAATTTATAGACCAGGAACCTGGATGGTTAATATACACTTGAAAAGATGAAAAAAAATGCTTGATCCTACTCACAATCAAGGAAATTGGAAAGTAAAACAACAATGAGATATCACATTCATTAGATTGGCAAGAAATAAGGAATCTGAAATATTAATTATGAGACTGGTTCCACCACTTTGGAGACTAATTTGATAACATCTTGTAAAGTTGAAAATACCAATAGCTTACAGTTTAAAAATTGTTATTTTAGGGGTTTAGCTGTAAAATAAAATTTCAAACATTTTGTCAAAAACAAAAACTTTAAAAATATTTTAATATTTTCTGTAAGAACCAAAAAGAAAATAAAATTGTCACAAATATAGGGTTAGGGGTAAATAAACCATTCAATATTCACATGAGAGCATACTATATTAGAATATCAATGTACCAGATCTATAAACATCATTCACTGAATCACAAAACAAATAAATCATAATGGTTACATTTGGTAAGAAAGATAAGTAAATGGAAATGGACACAAGAAAAGAGTGGATATCAGTTTTATATATATTTATATATTTTAAAACACTAAATTGATATATAACTAATTTTGGAAAAAATTAGCATTATCTTGTAACATTGAATATTTGCATAACCTATGACCCAGCATTCCCACACTTAATTTTGTACTGTAAAGAAACTTATACACATATGCTACAAGAGATATATACAAAATGTTTACAGTATCACTGTGTATGATATCAAAAAATTAAAAACCACCAATGTGCCTACCCTAATACCACCATAATGGTATTAACCGTAATAAAATAATAATAATGAGAGGGATAAAAGGTAAACCCATAAGACTCTATTGGTGTGATGTCATTTCTAAGAAGTTCAAATACAAACATATATCAACAATATATGTTTAAGAATGCATATATACATATAATATAGAAATATTTTCTAGAAAAGTGAAGCAATGATAAATGCATAGTTCAGATTAGTGGTGAACTCTGGTAGAGGAAAGACCTGAAAGTGATGTTGAAGGGAAGGGGAACTTAGATGGATACCAGTGAATGATAGGATTCTTATGCTTGGGCTGGATATTGGTGTCACATATATCCATTACTATATCATACTTCATGAAATGTGTAAATATTACATGTATTTTTTCATGTTTCAACTATTATACTGAGAGATTAAAGAAATATAAAGCTTTAAAGAAGTAAGTATGAGAAATTAACTTTAAAAAATTACAAGTATATGGATATTTCACCTTTTATTCTAAATCATTTAAAAATAATAACTAAAATAAAATATGTGAGGTTTATTCAAATTACATATTTTTAAGGCCAAAAGAACATTTGTATGAGAAATGACAGCTAATATTAAAAAGTGAATGCTTATTAATAAGAAATATCAAGTAGAATTGTTACATATACTGTCAGATTTGATTACTAATAACATGGAATCAGAAAGTCTAAAAATGGGTATATTTTTCCAAATAAAGAAAGTTAGACTTTCAAAAATTAGGACTTCCCAATAAAATAACAGCTCCTTGAAAAACACAGATGTGATCATGCCACAAAACTTTTCAAACTAAGTTTTATATTAACAGGTCAGAATAAATTTCTTGATTATATCCTCTCATGATTGTTCCATTCTTTTGTGCAGACATATTGCTGGCTTTTCCTTAGTTCTTGTAGCTTAGTAATAAAGATCTTAAGCTCTGGAACTCATTGTTTGACATTAAATCTAAACTTTGGCATTTACTAATTTAATCTTTCTGAACCTAATTATCCATCTGCAAAATGAATTCCACTGTGGTAAAATTGAATCATTTAACCCCCAAAATACTTGTTCTTAATCTGCATTACTATGGGCATGAACCCATTGAAAATAGAACCTGTGGAAAATGTTATTTTTAATTAAATGATGGCCAAATGAATAAGGGTTGGTCTTGATCCAGATTACTGCAGGCCTTATAAAGAAAACGCAGAAGTCACAGAAGTAAGAAAGAAGAGGGCATCACAGCGTGACAGAAGGTAGAAATACAAGCCGAGGCACCCCAGCAACTAGCAATAGAATGCTACAGTTGTTGAGCAGAAAGCAAGCCTTTCTGATATCTTGATTCTGGACTTCTTCTAACCTCAAAACCATAAGCAAATAAATTCCTACTGTTTAAACCAACCAACTGTGTATTAATTGTGATAGCAGAACTAGCAAACTAAGATATCTACCTACCCTAAATATTGGTTTTGACCAATAAATAAAATAATCCAAGCACAGTGGTTAGCATATAGCACTCAGTACAGTTTCAATTCAATAATAAAAATTTAAAAATGTTTGACATTTACTAAGTCTGTGCCAGCACTGGTGATCAAAGGAAAGAAACTACCCTCACTTGTAAAACCTATAATTTATTAGGAGAAACTCAGAATTTATAAACATTTACATGGTGTGATCCTTGCTGTAATGAGTAATTACAGGATGTTTTAGCACGTGAGGGAAGTAGACAAATTCTTGCTCTGATAAAGCTTCACATCCAAATTAAGATTTGCAGTATGAGCAGAAGTTCATGGGGAGAAAGATAGGAGGAATGTTGGACCCAAAGGGCACAGTAAATCCAAAGGCCTTGTAATAAAGAACACATAACAGTAAGGAAACTAGAGTTTAATTTTTCAGGAGAATGAAGTGAATGGAAAAAGTAGTCAAAGAGGAGGCTGAAGAGGATATCAAGTGCCACATCAAGAAGGAATTTGAGAACCTTTTAAAGTATTTTGAATTAATCACAAGATCAATGGAAAATCATAAAAAGGGGTTTCTTAAACTGTTAATATAATTGGATTTGTATGATAAAGATGAATGGGGCTTCTTCTTGAGATTGACTTGAGACAGCAAGTCTTCAGGCCAGGAGACCAGTGGGAAGTGAGGGTGGCCTACGTAGAGCAGTGGCAATGGTGAATAGAAGTAGCTGGATTTGAGAGATGAAAAGAAAGTATACTAAATAAGACTTGGCGATTGACCTTTACGGAAAAGCAGAAATGAAGCTAATGATGGTGTCCAAGGTATTACTGGTAAAACGGATAAGTTTAGGGCCATCACTTCCTAAAATAAAGTAGTTTTGCTAGTATATTTTTTATTTTACAATGACAAAATTAAAATAACTCAAAAGTTATGCTGTATATATAAGTCACTTAACAATATAAAACATTGTAAAATCTGATTTTATTCCTCTAGTAAATGAAAATTATTGTTAAAATAATTTTAAATAAAAATCTATGTGTTATTTTTATGGAAATTAAATAATTTTTAAAGGTTAAAGGCTAAATTGTTCAATGTCTAATTTTCTAGAAAATGGTCCCTAGATTTAATAAAATTTCATGTGTTATTATAGACTTTAGGTAATTTTTGTTTTCTCCAAAATTTCTATTTTGAAAAATGCCACGCCTACAGAAAGGTTTGAAGTATAATGCAATATTATTCAATGATCCTGACCTCGGGTCATTAATTGTTAATGTTTTGCCACATTTGCATTTTTTCTCTCTCTTTATATACATATATGTGTGAATGAACAAATGCATGGGGTTTTGTAGGAGTTTCTGTATATATTCTTTGCTGAATAATTTGAATGTCATGTCAAACCTCTCATAAAAATTATTCAAAACTTAGGAAAAGGTGAAAGAGATTGCTGGATGTTCTTTCAGCTCAGTACTGTGCTTGATTTACTTTTTCTCAGCTATTTTACAATTTTATTGGAGAAGAAATTAACTTGTAGCATTTTTTTTTCCAGCGGAAAGGTGTACAGAGGGATGGAAAATTAGAAGTATAATTTAAGCCTTATAGGGATTACATTTTGTTGTAGGCAGCCTCTGAGCAGTCCCCCAGTGATCCCTGCAACCTGCTGTTTATGCCCATCTAAATATATACTATTAATACAACAAGGGCGATAAGGTGTCATTAATGAGATTAGGTCACAAAAACTATGGCTTCTTTGTGTTCTCTCTCACTCTTTCACTTACTCACTCTGAGGGAAGACTGCTGCCATGTTTTGAGCCACTCTGAAGATGCCAATGTAGGAAGGAATGAAATCCCTCATTCCAACAGCGAGAGAGGAACTAAATCCTGCCAACAATAAAAAATTTGAGCTTGAAAGCATATCTCCCTCCTCCTCTTGCAGCCTCTGTGCTAAGCTCACTGTAACTGCCTGTGGGACCTTGAGCCACAGACACCTAGCTCAGCTGATCTCAGATTCTAGACCCATAGAAACTGTGAGAGGATACTTGTTGTTTTAAGCTGCTATATTTGGGGATAATTTGCTACACGATGTAGATAACAATACAGATTTTGGTACCAGAAGGAGACTTTCATAACTAATGCATAAAGATGTAGAATTGGCTTTGAAACTGTGAAGTAGATACTGGAAGGATTTTGAATAGCGTGACACAGAAAGTCAAAATTACCTTCAATAGATAAACTTAATAGAACAGTGGTCTTTGAGGATGCTGCCTGTGAGAGCTCAAAGGGAAATGAGGAACATGCTATCGAGAACTGGAGGAAGGGGGATCCTTTTTATGTAGTAGAAGAAAGAGTTGCAACAATATCACCTGCAGTAATATAGAAAGTAGAAAATGTTTCTAATAAACTGGTTCATTTAGCAAGTAGATTTCCAAGCAAAATGTTTAATATGCCATCTGGTTGCATTCTGCTGCTGATATAAAAAGTAAGAGGATAAGGATAAATTGCGGAAAGGGTTGTGAAAAAAAAAAGAGAGTCAGGACTCAGTGGTTTGAAAATTCTAAGCCTTTCCAGATTGCAAATTGTACTAAAAATGAGAAATGGCTTACAAACAAATATCCTATTCAGGAAACTGCCAGTAAAATGTGGTCCTGAGACCTAAGGCGTTAACAGTAAAAACATCTTGTTAAAGTCTCAGAAATATCAAACATGGTTCCTCAGAATTTATTTCAGTCCCACACAAGGACTGATAGAGTCCCTCACAGACTATCTAAATCAAACAAAAATTCCTGGAAGAAGCGTAAGAGCTTTTAAAGACATTTGAGGGTGTTTTCTTTATTATTATTTAAAGGAGTAAAATCCAATGAGATTCACAAAAAGTTTACAAATATTTTGAGAGAATTATATTAGCAGAAACTCTGACAGCTTGGACCAAAAGAGGCAGTGAAAAGTGAAAAGACTCATTTGATCCCCAAATTTCCACAGGCAAGAAGCAGGTAGAAAAATGATATAGTTTCCAGCATGTATGATCTTTCATGAAAAATAAGGAATGAGTCAGAGGGTAGAAACAAGAATCGGATCAAGAGCTGAGAGTCATGGAGGAATTATTCTGGTCCTTGAGACCTTATCAAGGAACTTGTGAACTTTGCCCTATAGGATATTAGCATTTCTATGGACCAGTGAATCCTTTGGGCCTCCCAGTTTCCCGTATTTTAAATATGAATGTCATTATCTATGCCTATCTCACCTTTGTATGTTGAATGTACAGGAATAGGCACCTTGTCTCTTTCATTCTACAACAGAATGTATACCCAAGGAGTTGTAATTAAGCAACTATGCCCAAGAAGCCTCATATCCTTAGACCTGATTTAGGAAATGAGATTCTGGATTTTGAGCTAATGATTAAATTAGATAAGATTTTTGGGGAACTTGGGAGAGGGTAAGAATATTTTACATATGTATGAATGCTAATTATTGGATTCAGAGGTTACACTGTGGTAGGCAGTCTCTAAGAAGGCCCTCAATGTACCCTACCTCCTGCTATTTATGACCTTGTGTAAATCCTCTCCCCTGGTGTGTGAGATGGAGCTAAGACTCACTTTTGAAGAATACAATAAGATGAAATCTTGGATGTCCAAAGACACCCAGTTAAACCAGATCCAGAATCCTGACCTAGAAAAAATTGTAAGATAAGAAATATTGGTGGTTTTAAACTAAGTTTTAGACTAATTTATTACATTATAGAGATAACACATATAGACCCACAAGACAGATGCTAATAGCAAAAGAAATTTCATAAGTAGGAACATAAATAATTAAAGAAGTAAAACTAAGAAATTTTCATTCAAGGAAGAAATTTGAATCCTCGGGTTGACAGAGTCCACAAAGTGCAAAGAATGAAGGGGAAAACGCACTCACTGAGTAACATATTGGAAAATGTTGATATTCAGTAAAATTGCTGATTTTCAATAAACTGAGGACATGAAAAAGAAAAAAAGACTTTTGTAAATTTCTACAGTTTGGAAATTTGGCTCATTATAGAGTCTTCAAAGAAAGTGGAAAATGTGGATTAAAGAAACATACAAACTGAGAAGTATCATATGTTTTAGTATGACAGCTGAGCAGCAGCTTACAAAGTACTTAGCATAACTTAAAACTGAATGCCAGAGGAATCTATTAATAAAATCTTAAATCTCCAGGAAGATATAATATATTAAATATATTGAATGATTAGGTATGTGAAAGAGGTTAAAAATAAAATAAAAGTAAATAAACATTTCTTCAACTAAAATAGAGAAACAAAAATAGATGCCCTGAAATAACAAAAAAAAGTTGTAAATGGTGGACCCGGCGTGAGCCTTCCTTGGCCAGGCTTCCGGGGCCTTCGGGTCGAGGGAGGGAGGGACTGGTGACGGCTGCGGAGGGTGGAGGGGGAAAGCCCAGTGGAGCCTGAGCCCTGGCTGAAGCCGGACTGCGACAGCCTTGAGGGCGCGGAACCCAGCGCTCCCGTCTCTCCGCGGAGGCGTCCGGGTGGGCGACTCTGCGACCCTGCGACGCTGGCTCCCCATCCCGGCCCGCCTGGGGCTTTTTCAGGACTGGGAGATTTAGGGCTGCTTCCGACTCTTCTCTCCTGTCTGCAGCCCCTCCGCACTGCCCCTGGGCTAAAGGCCGCTGAGCCACGGCTGGCTGCAGGCTGCAGAATAAACGTGAAAATTGCAGATGTCATCTATAACCAGAGTGAAAGCATAATTCCACAGGAATCAAGAATCAACATTGTGCCATTTCCTAAGAACAAACCTAGAAAGCCCACTTAGAAGCTTCAGCAGGGGAGCACAGATATACACACTTGAATGAGAAAAATGGTCTCAGGGAGATCTCCATTTTCACCTAAATCAGGAGTGAGAGCTGGCTGATTTGACGTGCAACCCCAACTTTTTGGAAGGCAAGGTTTCCCCTGCTGGTCACGACCGCATGACCTCTGTTTCCAGAATTGAGACTACCTTTTCTGCAACTGTCACCATGGAGCTGATAATATAATATTAACAAATAATTACTCTTACCACCTATTCCATGATTTAACTAGCTGAGGAATGGGAAATGGTTGCTGGTTTGTTGAATGTCCTTACTTAAAAAAGCTTGAAAGCTCGGCAGCCCCTCCCTTCCTTTGTCTCTACTGTTTTTTTGTTTTGTTTTGTTTTGTTTTTTTGTTTTAAATTTTTTCCATTTTCTAATTGGCGATGTTTTGAGCTTACAAAACAATCATGCATAATGTATGGAATTCCCACACATCATCCCCACACCAAAACCTTACGTTGTTGTGGAACGTTTGTTTCAAATTATGAAAGAACATCATCAGACTACTGCCACTGACTATGGCCCATAGTGTGTACTTGGTATCTTTTTTCCATACACTCCCTATGATTAACACTGTCTTAGAATTGTACATTTGCCATAGTTTATGAGAGAACGCTCTTATATTTGTAGTTAACCACAGTACATCTTCCACCACATGGTTCACTTTGTTATACACTCCCATGCCTTGTACATTCTATCCAAAGTGACTGCTGTTGTTATAAGCGTTCAGTCAGATTTCAGTTATAAACTAGTTAATCCTAATCTGTTTTTCCAGCTCATTCATTGTTTTTGGTGAAGGGAGTAATCTGTATAATTTCCTCTTTCTCCATTTTGCAGCTGTGCTTTAAGATTTTCTTATTTTCACTCTATATCCCTTTTTAATTATTCATTTTCTGTTCGTTTCTGATATACAGAAATTCATTTATTTTTTATACATTGACCTTGTATTCTGAAACCTTGCTAAATACATTTACTAATTCTTATGGTTTGTCTGTAAATTCTTTTAGATTTCTAATCATGCTGTCATTAAGATATGGCAATTTTATTTCCTTCTTTCTTTATCCCTTTTATATATATTACTTGCTTTTTTACTAGGTGAGACCTCTGTGCAATATTTAATAAAATTGACAATAGCACTCTCACAACAAGGTTGTTAACCAATAGACTGAAGTAGAGTCCATAAAAAGAACACACATATATGGTCACCTGATTCCTGACAACAGTGACCCTGCAGTGTAGTGGGGAAAGAATACTCTTTCAGTACATGATGCTAAGCCAATTGGATTGCAACAAGGAAAACAATGTAACTTGACTGTTATGTCACACCACACAAAAAAACCAATTCCATGTGAATCGAGATTGAAACTTGAAAGAATAATTAAGATCTTAAAGAAAAAGGTAAGAGATTATCTTTGTGACCTTGGAGAAGCAGATGGCTTTGTTTCTTCAGGACATGAAAAGCACTAACCATACATGAAAATATGAAAAATTGGCCTTCATAAATATTAAAATGTTTGTTCATCAAAGGCACCATTAAGGATGTGTAAAGGTAAACCGCAAGCATGGAAAATGGTATCTGCAGTACGAGCATCTGACAAAGAAATCATATTCAGAATATAATCATCAGTGAAATGCAAATTAAAACCACAACGTGTTACAAAAAACATACAATATTCAAACACTAGAATGGCTAAAATTTTAAAAAGGTGACACCAAGTGTTGATGAAAATGCGTAGCTATTTGAATTCTACATTGCTCATGGAAATAAATTTAGCACTGCCTAGTAAACTTAAATATGCTCATCTTATGACATAGCAATTCCACTCCTAGATATATAACACACAGATATGTGTACATATATTCACAGCAGCACTATTTGTAATAGTCAAAAACTAGAAACTACCCAAATGCCCTTCATTTGGATAAGTATATTGGATTAGTAAATTACAGCATAAGCATACAATAGAATATCCTATACAACAACAAGAATAAACAATTTGTAAACCACAATGTTGAACTTTTAAAAATCCAGAGAGAAAATATTATGTATTATATAATACAATTTAAATAGAATAGGAAACTGGGCACTACTAACTAAACATTAGATACCAGGATATTGGTTATTCTTGCAAGAGGGTAGTAATCAGAAGGGAACACAAGCAGCCTTCTGGGGTTTTGATAATGGTCTATTTCTTGATCTGGAAGCTGGCTACTTGGTGTGCTCAATTTGTGAAAATTCTTCAATTTCTGTTTATAATATCTGCAGTTTCCTTTTTAAAAACAGTATTTCAATAAAAAGTTAAAGAATAATATTAACAAATAATTACTCTTACCATATATTCCATAATTTAACTAGTTTCTTAGTCGTGCCTGTATATAAAACCATGTCACTGTTTTTTTTACTGAAAAATTTGTTTCAAAATGTTTTGCATAAATTAGTTTTTAATTTTTATTAAAACAAGCCACAATCTGGTGTAGAGCTGGATTATATGTTTACTAAATTTGAAATTATTGACAACTTCAATTGTATCTGTGGACCATAATGCTTTTTAATAAAGAAAATATTGTCTCTAAAAATAAGTTTTACAACCAAATCATATTTCAAATACAAAGCAAGCTGAAACGTGGCATGATTTAAAGTAATTGATCAAGTATAAAAAAATGTGCTTTCTATCCAAAATGTATATTCAGTGGCTCTCACAAGGCATGGGACTATATAACACAGTGAACGATGTGGTGGAAGATGGACTGTGGTTAACACTACAAATATAAGAGTGTTCTCTCCTGAACTGTGACAAATGTACAATTCTAATATATACAGTTAATAATAGGGAGTGTATGGAAAAAAGATACCAAATGGCAATAGTCTGATCATGTTCTTTCATAATCTGTAATAAACGTTCCACAACAATGTACAATGTTGGAAGAGGAGTGATGTATGGAAATTCTGCACATTATGCATGATTGCTTTGTAAACTTACAACTTCTTTAATAAAAAAATGGGAAAAAATGTGATTTCTAAAGCAAGAAATCAGGCCTCCACTTGTCAGGTAATCCAGCAAAGCTTATATGATTTCATGCATTATTTCTCTATATATATTCTCTGAATTTATAATACTAACTTTCTATAGTAATTTTATTATGATGTAAACTTTTAATGAAGTGATTTGCCATTTCTATAAGTTCACTGATCCTTCTTTTTTCTATTAATGTGTCCTGGGCCACAATCAAAAAATAAACCTAGGTTTTATACTATAAATTTATGTAAAAATAATTGGAGGCTTTTGTTTAATTGCATTTAGATGAAGATGGCTTATGAGCCAGTTAATTAAATTTCACCACTTAGCAATTTTTACTTGGGCCCATACAGAAATAGGTGATTAAAAATAAACACATATTATGACACTAATTTCTAAAATCAAAATATAAACTTCAGAGCATATTCATGGAATCTAATTTTTTTATTGTGAAGTAATTATATTTTTCCAAAGTCTGTAATTTTTTCTAGTTTTAATTCAGCATTCTTGCAGCAAAATTCAGTTAAGATTACATTGTTATTTATGGCACTAATTTTGGATATCTCTGTGTAATTTGGGCATACTTTTATTTTAAATTGCTTTTAAACTTTTGTTCATGCATTTTATATTCTCAGAATCTTATTTTTGTCCATGCATTTTATTATTTTTATAATCAGGGAAGTGCACATAATAATTAATAAAAACTCCAATGATATGAATAAATTAACAGAACCAAGGGCTTGAGTTTCAGGAACCTAACTATAGATTATGTACTCTTGGGGTTAGCTTTTGATAGAATATCTTCAGGAAGATATAATATTGACTAACTACCTAATTATAACTCATATACTGCTTTTGCTCCGTGTTGGAACAGAATCTAAAATGTTCAATGAATAAGACTTCTTACCTTTCATATTTTTTTACTTTCTGTGCTATCATTTGATAAACTATGCAAAATTAAAAGTGGATATTAACCATATTTTTAAGATACAGGGGAAGAAAAGCAGAACAAATGGACACTATGGACTGTACAATGTTATTTTCAAACTTAGTATGCATCTGAATTAGCATCAAATTTTAATAATATGCCGATTCCCTGGAATAATTCCATGGAAATTTTTATTTCACTGGATATATATATGCCTGGGCCCATACATTGAATTTCTTTTACTTTTTCCTTTTGTTTTTTAGACTATACATGAATTAGTACACTTTAACTTAATAGCTATTGCCATTAACAATGATGTAAATGTGAAGCTAATGAGAGGGAAACTTACTAAAATTGGGATATAAATATTTAATCAAAAAGACAGCATATAAGCCTGAAATTCTCTAGCAATTCTTTAGCTTGAATTCTATTGGAATTAAGGATGGAAAATATATTGTACATTTTTTATTTTATCTCCTTAATGAATATATATTTTTTATTCATGTCTGCCTTTTCAAAACTCTTCTATCTTTTTCCTTCAGCCAAAATTAATCAGACCTCTGAATATCTTTAGATTAAGTATAAATAATTGGAATTTGTAAGATAATACATATAACCAATGGATTGTTTTGATATTAACATACTATTAAAAAAATTCCAGAGATCAGTTTGTCCCTGCTGCCTATCAGTAGTGGAGGTAGCCAGCTATTATAGAATGGTGTCCATCAACTAGCAACTAATTGAAGCAATATGTGATAGGAAATGAATGAAGCTGTTTAACCAGGAAAAAAGAAAGGTTTGAATGCTATTTTTCCACATTTTATTTTGAAATGATTTCAAACTTAGAGGAAAGCTGCAAAAATAATATCCCACCTCAGATATCCAAATTCACCAATTTTAACATTTTGTCAACTTTGTCACAGCATTCTATGCATAATCTCTCTCTCTCTCTCTCTCAACCCTATCTACTTTCTGAACATTTGAAAGCAGTTGCACACATTGTAATCCTTGAACACAGTACTTCCATATACAGTTCTTATGAACAAGGATATTCACTTATGTAATCTCCTTGTGGGCAGTTATCAAGATCAAGAAATTGAATGTCAATATAAAGCTATATTCTATATTCAATTTTTCCTTATGACCAATAATGTCCTTTTGAATCTTTTCTCCTCCATTCTTCGATCTCATCCAGTACCATGCATTGCATTTAGTTGTCATTAGCTGTTTAGTTTTTCTTTCTTTTTTCTTAATTGTGGAAACATATGTGCAACATAAGTCTTCCCATTCCAACCCTCTCAAGCACACCATTCAGTGGGATTAATCACATTCAATATGTTGCAGTACCCTCACCACTATTCAGTACTAAAACTTTCCTACCTCCGGAAACAGAAACTTTGTACCCACTATACATTAACTCCCTATTCTTCCTTCTTCCCACCCCTGGCAATGTGTACTCTAATTTCTGTCTCTATGGGTTTGCATAGTTACCATGGGGCTTAAATTTAACATCCTCAATCTATAGCAATCTCATTTGATTTGATATCAACTTAGTTTTAATAGCATACCCAAACTCTATTCCTATACCCTTCTGACTGCCACCTTTATGTAGTTCTTGTCATAAATTACATTTTTAATATATTATGAGTCCAAAAATATTTACAGTTTATGCATTTGCTTTTTAAATCCTGTAGGAATTAAAAAGTGAAGCTACAAATCAAAAATACAATAGTACTGGCATATATATTTACCCATGTAGCTGCCCTCCCTGAAGATCTTTATTTCTTTATACTTCTTCAATCTATTGCCTATTGTCCTTTCCTTTCAACCTGTAGAACCCTCCTTAGTGTCTCTTGTAGGGCAGGTCTAGTGGTGATGAACTCCCTCAGTTTTTGATTATCTAGGGTGTCTTAATCTCTCCCTCATTTTTGAAAGATAGTCTTGCCAGATATAGAAATTGTGTTTGACAATTTTTAAAAATAATATATGTTATTTTTAAAACCTACAAAACATGTGTATGCAAATCAGCATTTTATACATATCCCACTGTCAACTCTGTGGTTTTCAATAAGAAGTTGGCATTTAATCTTATTGAGATTCCCTTGTACATGATATGTTGCTTCTTTCTTGTGGCTTTCAGAATTCTCTCTTCATCTTTTACATTTGATAGTTTGATTATCAGATGGTATGGTATGAGTTTATTTGGGTTTATCCTGTTTGGAGTTAATTGAGCATTTGGATGTACAGTTTCATGGCTTTTGTTAAATTTGGGAATGTTCTTTCTACCCCATCCTCTGTCCTCCTGGGAATCCCACAATTGGCACTCTTGACTTTGCCCCCTTAGTTACTCAGGCTTTGTTCACTTTCCTCCATTATTTCTTTCTTACTGCCCCTCAGAATGAACGATTTCAATTGTCTCATACACAGGTTCTCTGATTCTTTTTTTCTGCTAGCTCCAATCTACTATTGAACCCCTCTAGGGATTTCTTTTTTAATTTCTGTTACTGTGTTTTCAGCCCTATTTGGTTTCTTTTTATAATTTCCATCTCTTTACAGCATCCTATAGGAGTGGTCAGTGAGCCACCTTCTACACACAGTACAAGTTCTGGGACAGTGAGTCCTTCAGGCCACCACCAAACAGATTGGGCCAGACATACATGCTCTCAGCATGTGAACAAGGTTTACTCTGCTCCTTTAGGAACTGAGGTCAGGAATCCTCCCTAGAAGCATGGGCAAGCTCCTTGTTGAGTCAGTGAGGGGCTGGTGAGTTACCCAAGATCTAATCACTTTTAAGTGATCTTTTACTTGATTTGGTGCTTGCCCTGTTACTGTAATCCTTTTTAACTGTTTTCTGTAGCTTTTATAAAGATGTTTCTGCCAGTTCTTGGTGGTCGTTCAAAGCTTCTGTGGGGTGATGGTGCAATGAAGCATCACACTCTGCCATCTTTTATTTTTTCTTTTAATGCTGTCTGAAATTCAGAGTATCTTACTAAGACACAGAATAACCTGTATTTACAGAAAATGTGCAACACTGACCAAGAATTCAGGGAAATCAGTTAATAAAAATAGGGATAATTATATTTATATTCCTAATGCCATGGAATAATAAATCTCTATGTGTGGATTTTTCAAAAAGCATATTTAATTGTTATTTATTTATTTATTTATTTTTATGTGTACATTTGAATAAATCTGTTTATATACATTATTTTTTAAACCTACTAAACATATGTATACAAATCAAAGTTCTGTACTCAACACTTCATGCTTCCTATCACCCATTCACTTGGCATCAGCTATTATCCTTGCTAAACAGTGGTTAACAGTTGTGGGTGAGATTTAACATGTCTCCTGATACATGTGTCTAACCTTAATTGCAGGCTGGCTTTCTTTTACCATAGATATTATGCTTGAATATAAATAGCTCAGTAATGTAAAGCAATAATGTCCACTCAGACAATCTTCAACCACTGGGGGTGGGAGGTAGAAGCTGAATGATAAATGCTCCACCCAGTCAATTTATTGTTGACCAATTCATAGAATAATTCTCCTCACTACTCTACAGATATGGGAGGAATTGAGCACTGGTCTCCTATCATGTTAAACTCAATAATGCATGCTTTTATTGACTTTCACTCCTTCACTTGCTTAAGCAAGCAAAGGGGTAGGTGGTACACTGAACTCAAGCTAAGAAAGGTGGTACCAAATGTAGCCATGGAAATAGACTTTAGGTTGGTAATCTAGAAATAAAATACTAACCAGGCAGACAGAAACAAGGACCCCATTTCTGGTGACAAGTGGAGTGGTGATAACAATTGGTATATGGTAGCACCAAAATTACTAAAACTCACAAAGGTGGTGAGAAGGAATGAGGGCCAGGGGCAACATCAAGCATAGGAATATGAGATAACTAAGAGACTGGGGTATTATTTAAACAAATGTGCATTTACATGGATTTGGTTAACTACTTAGAAGTCTTGGAAAAAGAAAACAACAGGCTCAGGTCAATTAACTCACAGCTCTCAGAAGGCCTCCAGAGAAACTCATTTCTTGTAGCTATAATACAATTTTTCCTGAAAATCAGGTCCAGGATTTAATTGTAAATGTGGCAGAGCTGCAAAGAGATTTGCTGTGCAGAATTATTAATTCCCTCCGCAAAAGTGAGGAGTGGAAACTGGAGCTCTGAGATGGGGAAACTGGTTTAGATTATCCTAAAATTCTGGAAACCATAGTTTCCTTTTAACAGAAGTTCCCTCATCCTAGTTAGATAGTTACAATCTCAACTTGTGTAGGGATTCAGAAAACACACTGTATTAGTCAGCCAAAAGGGTACTGATGCAAAATGCCAGAAATCTGTTGGCTTTTATAAAGGGTATTTATTTGGGGTAGAAGCTTACAGTTATCAGGGCATAAAGCATAAGTTACTTACCTCACCAAAATCTGTGGCCATATGTTAGAGCAAGATGGCTGCTGACTTCTACCAAGAGTTCAGGGTTCCTGGATTCCTCTTTTCCTGGGGCTTATTCGTCTCTGGGCTCAGGTGCCCTCACTCTCCACAAGGCTAGCTGTAGACTATTAGGTGACCGGCTCTGTCTCTCTCCCCAGGGCTCAATTCTGCCCAGGCTCAGCTGCTCTGCTTCTTTGTGTGCTTACTTCCTGGGGCTCCAGCATTAAAACTCCAAACTGCCTTCTCTGTGGTGTGGTTTCTCTGTGAGTCCCCACCCACCAAGGGGGCAGTAATTCAATGTCCTACTGACTTGTCCCAATCAAGTAAAAGCGAAACATCTGAATCAAATATAATCTAATATGCCCAGAGTAAAAGACCAGTTCATAAACATAATACAATACCTATTTTTGGAATTCTTAAGTAATGTCAAACTGCTACACTCCACCCTCTCAATTCCAAAAGGACATTACACTATTCCAGAAAAAAACTTAAATACATTCAATAGTAAATGGTGAGTGTGGGAGTGTTCATCCTTTCATAACGTGTTGTATCAGTGGGTGGAGACCCCCACAATGAGAGGGAAGGAGATGGACACCCTATTTTTGGAGGTCCAATTCTCTCAGAAATAGGTGGGCAACTCTTGGTAGCAGGGATGGTTCCCAGTGGGGGATGAACCAGTGAGCCAAGACACTTTGTTGCATGTAACCATGAACCCTGTAGTCCAAAGATTCAAGCCAGGGGGTCCTTGTGGGTCCTGGGGGGAGGGGGAGGGAGGAACAGAGTGGATCGAACAGGGGGCATTTAGTGGTCAGTTGAAATGTTTCCCATTGCCTTGCAGTGCCGGACACAGGACAGGGTGAAAATCAACAAAACTTATAAAAGTGTACGATCTAAAATGTGCACCATGCTTTGGACCAGTGACAATGTTTGGCAGCTGTGTTTCACTATCTGTATATCAGTTATGTTGGTACTGCCGTTCACATACAGAAAGGTTTTGGTATGGGATGGGGAGTGGGGGAGGAGGTTGAGTATATGAGAGTGTCTTATATTCTGTGTTTGACTTTGCTGTGACCTAAAACTTATTTGAAAATTAAATGAAAACTGGTGGGACACTGGGGAGTGAGAGGGGGAAGGTGCCACAGAACAGACTGGACACCAGATATTGCACCAACAAAAGGCAAAATGGAAAAAAACATGTTTTTATATTTTTTTATTTTTTTCACATTTTTAATAACCCAATCCTTTAATATTATTTTCTTTTCTCTTTTTTCTTTTTTCTTTTTTAAGTTTTCATGTATTTTAATCCTTACATTTATTTTTTTTTTTTTTTTTTTTTTTTTT
>PVKH010012317.1:0-17331 GCA_004027955.1 Chaetophractus vellerosus | reverse complement strand
ATTTTTTTCCCACTAGGTCAACCTAGGATGAGACTGGTAGTAGGTGGAAGACAAAATGCATCAGTTTACAGGAAGTTCAGATGCAGTCTCGGAGTATAAATAACACTAAACCAACACAGCTGTCCCTTTCAGGCAAGCATACAGTAACCTTCCAGAAAAGGTCAAGGAGATTCATGTAGCCCAAGTTCTTGCCCTGGGAATGCATTTAAAGAAATGTGGCTGTTTCTCACCCAGACGACAAATCATGTTGTTGCGGTTGTGGGTTTGTGTTTTGTTTTGTTTTTATATCATAGAAGATGGCTCAGTTTAGGGCTTTGTCCCCTCGCGGTTTTTCTGGTCCGCCAGGAGAGCTGAACAAGTGTCATTTTTAGTGAGGCAGCATATGGCCAGGTACTTTGTTTGCGATTGTGTACTTGTGCATATGCTTGCTTGCTACACAAAGCACACACGCTACACAAATCACACACGCACGCACATCTTTCAGCTTCTAGATCTGAACCTCTTTGTAAATTAAGTGAGACTGGAGAATTGGAAACACAACAGCAGCGCAAGGCTGCAGCTTGCAGCAACTGCTTCAAGCCGCATCTGACATAAAACTGGATTATAATGTCATTCACTAACTGACAGATCATTTAGTGCCTTGGAAGAGTCTGTTTTCACACTGCTGAAGCTCTCACAGGGGAGTTCCGTGTGGGCTCCTTATTGTCAGAGCTATTTTTCACCCAATTTGTTTCCAAATGATGTCTAACCTGAGGTCCTCCCGCTGAGAGAGGTTTAAGCCATGATTAATGAGGAGTGTTTGGCCAGGCCCACCTGGGAAATGGCCCATCTGCAAACTCAGGTAAGACGCGAGGCCGACAAGGCTTTGGCGAGCGAGCGCAGGCAGCTCCCCCTGGCTGGGGCGACCTCGCCGCAGCCGCAAGGTGCTGGTCTTAGCAGCACCCCGTTTCGGGAGGCACTGGGGAGACGTGTCTGTCCTGCTGGTTTTTCCCTGAGATGTTCGTGGGAGAAGTGGTATTAAAAGGCACATTTCTTGCTTCTCAAGTCTATTTATTCTTTTCAAAGCTGTCACCCATATGGAAGGCAATATAACCAAATAGACGTGTACACAGAAAAATGGCTTTGTCTCGAGGATGAGATTATCAGACAAGCAGGAGACACATTTGTAATATCACGGCCTCATCTGATGTGGTACAGAAAACTGTACTGATCATTTCTGACCTACTGTGCCCCAAATAAACTGCTTTTTGTTATATTCAAATAGATCGTGGATTTTTACATGCAACACGTATTTTAAAATGAACCCTTATATCTGCAAAATAAATGCTGGAGCATATATATACGTGTATATGATGTAGTGTATATCTATATATATACTACGTCAGTGAGTAGTTATCAATCCTCTAATCATTTGAATAATTTAGAATCTTTGGAAAGGGATATCCTTTCACTGAAGGACTAAAAAAGTTAAATATATATATATATATATAGAAAATAAAACCACAACTTTTCTAAGACAACATTTTCTAAGCACAAATTGGATAGAGTTCCAGATTCTTTTAAAATACCTAGCTGGAAAAAGTGCATAGGTAGGTGGAACACAGCTGTTAAATTCTCAACCAGGCCCATTCCTTCTCTTACTCAACATGCACAGTCTAGTCTCTCTCTAGACTGTCATCAAATGTGACATCCCACAATTCCGCCTGTCCAGACTAAAACCCAACAGATCCAACTGTCTCCAAATAAAGCAGATTGTTTGCTGGACATTTATGACACATAAAGAGTGAGAGTTTATCCTGGCAAAACATTCCTTCTTGTAAACAACCAGCATTCCCTGAATTTCCCCAGCTGACTTTGTGGCCACGTATTTCTCACTTGGTGTTTGTCTTCATCCGAAGCTTCTTTGACGGCATTTTGTCCCCACCTTTTGGACACCCTCCATTGGGGAGGTTCTATATTCATACCCTCAAACAATCCCATACTTTCTTTAGCTACTTCTGTTGCCAGCAACATGTTCACCATGATTTAGATGTCTATTATACGCATGAATGACTTGTCTACTTAATTTCATCAAAAAAATGAACCTTCATAAGTGGCACAGATGCTGGTATGACGGTAATCAAATTAGTTTTTGGACAGGTTTATGGGCACTTGCTGTCAGTTAAGCTCTCTTTGGCTATCTTCACTCCTAATACAGTTTTGATGGTGATTAATGCCTGCGTTATTACACAGTTTGTATTATGATAAACCTAGCATTATGGTCTCGTTTGCTGACCACAGACGACAATACATTTTGGTGAGATTCATATCCACACAATTTTATCTGTATGTCTAGTGTTGGGCTCAACCAAGCTGAGCACTGTGTCTGTGCCAAAACTTTTTCCCAAGTCAGTATCTGTCTATGATCTCTCTCGTTCCCTTTCTTTGTTATAGGGATGTGGTCTCCCTAAATTATTCTCTGCCATCTCTGTGTTCCCTCCATATCCTTGCCACTCCTACTCTTCCTCGCTTCCACCTCCAAATTCTTTTAAGCTTTTTCTGGTTTTGCCCAATATTTCCCATGTTCTTTGCTTGAATAATTTTCAGAAATCCTCTGGTTACATCTTAGAATCTTTCTGTCATTTTTTTTTTCTCCAGGATGGTGCACAGCAGCCCGTTTCGATCCTCTTTCTTATATTTTTCCTGGGAGTGAATTTTAAATTAAAGTCTCTGGTGAACAGCCCAAGTTTATTTGCATTTGTTCAACGGGGCTGCTAAAAGGATGAGTGCAAAATGGGCGACGTGTAGGCCAAACTACGGGAAACACATTTGGATTGTTTACACAGCTTTTTTATGTTTAAACAAACATGGTTTTTTTATAATGAAATTGAGTTTCCTCCTGCCCATATTTGATTTTTATGTTCATCTGTGCACTTGCCTAAACTCCACCCACTTGCTGCTATGCAAATACATATTATGCAAATTTCTGTTTTGAATTGGGGAGCTGAGCAGATGCCCATTTCTGCATAAACAGCCTTCAGGAAAACGGCTTGAATAGACAAGTATCATTGTAAAAAATACCTAAAAAGACATAAATTTAATGTTTCTTTTGATGTGATCAAAAACGTTAAGGGTGTCTCTTTCACTCTTACTGGGAACATCTAAGATTGTTTAATAATAAGGCTAAATGCTGATATTCAAATCTGCACACGTGAGAGCCTCCAGACCAGACCCTAGAGTAGATGCTGGGCGGGTCTTTGAACCTATTAATTGATTGTAATTCTCCCTTCACTTATGTAAATATGATCCCAGCTGTCTAGTGAATCGCCTTTTTCTAGCACGGGCACCCCTGCTGGTGGGTTTGTTTTTAAGTCGTTATGGCAAAGGTAAGTCAAAAGTGGCTTCATATGTATTTATTTAGAACAAACCCTTTAAAAAGGTTTTAAGAGCTAATAATTTGCTTTCATTCCATTTCAGATTAAAATTGATAGCAATGGTAGTTATGCCTTCATGTACATGGATCAGGCTGGAAAACAACACTTTTTTTAAGCCAACAAAATGGACAAAGGGGAATAATGGGGCAAGGGGAAGCTTTGCCCAAAGCTTGGGGGACTTAAAAAATGCATAGGAGAGAAATAGACCTACACTGAAAACAAGTTTAAAACCTAATTCTTCCCTACAGCTAGCATTTTTCCCTGAATTTTGAGGAAGACCCCGATGAAGTTCTTGTCTGCGCAGACCCCTGAGCCTTCTCTCTGAGAAGCTGGGCCTGCTCATGGTTGCCAGCTTGCCAGCCACGGGGTTAGCTGGAGGATTCAAGCAACCGAACTAACACTCAGCCAGAGACCATAGGAAAGAAAAATATTGGCCCGAAGACCGCAAAAGTTACCGAACTCCATGCTGCAAATTATGGTCATTGCCTTGTTTTCCCCCTTTATTAAAGTCATTGACTCATTCTTGACACACTCTAGAAGACTGCAGCTTTGGGTGCATCCAGGTAGCTTGCTGCCAAAGGGCCTCTACCTCTCGTGTTTCTTCACACGGTAGTAGGTGCCAGTCCATCTCAGTGAATGCTCTGGGGTCGGGCTCCCGGAGGATCTTTGAATATCAGAAAACACACTTGGGCACAAGGCAGTCTCTAGCGGGCGGAGAGCCCAGCAACCCACAGCCCTGACGGCCAGAGAGTCCTCAGGCGGTCTGCGCACAGAGCGGGCTTTGGCATCAGTCTGCTTGCTTCCTCGCTGCCTCAGAGGGGCTGCCTGGCCCTGTGTGAGGGTGAATTCCATGTGTTGACGTGGCTAGGCTGTGCTGTCCAGTTGTTTGGCTAGACACTGGCCGAGATGATGCTGGAAAGGTATTGTGTAGATGTGATGAGCTGAAAGTATGTGCTAATCACGCCTATTTTCATTAAAAGAAAATTTCTGCCTCACTACTACCACATCTCCTCCTCTCTGTGTTTCTAGCCTGCTGGTCTCCCCTTCAGATTGTGGACTTAGGGCTGCAACAGCAACTCTGACCAGAATTTCCAGCCAGGTGGCTCGCCCTACAGATTTTGAACCTGCCAGGCCCCACAATCCACAGTCATGTGAATCAATTCCATAAAATCAATCTATTTATCATCCATCGATCCATCTATAATATACATATATATAAATCTCTCTGTCTCTCTCTCTCTCTCTTTTTCTCCAATTTCCTGTTGTTTTTGTTTCTCTGGAGAACCTGGATACATCTTTTTTTTTGTAGGCAAGGGAGTAAAGAGTTTATTAAGAAACTAGAAATGAGATAAGTAGACAACCTGTGGGTATGCTACAGGCTGAGAAACCTGGATACATTTTTTAGTGCCCCTTTGGTAAAAATTCTCCAGAATTTCTCTTCCAAGGCAACCTGTCCCTGATTCAAGAACCTTCTCATTTACCACAGGAATGCTAATCTGGTTCCCTGAGGATCCCTTTAAATACAGCATCAGTCTCCTTGTTCATTTATTCATTTATCCATCCATCTATTCCATCAGCCAGTCTGTCATCATTTATTTAACTACGTTTGTTATGGCCCAGGAATTCAGAGAGGAACAGGGAAAGGTCCCTGCTCAACAGGATTGAGTGTGTGGGAAACTCAGACAACAAGCAAATAATCCCAGTAGAGTCAATGTTATACTGGAGCTGGGTGCCCAGAGCTGAGGAGTGAGGAAAAAGGTATAAACCCCAATCTCTCTTTGGGCAGTCAAGGTATACTTCCTGGCGGAGGGACATCCAAACAGAGGTGAGTAGGAGTTCTCCAGGTAAGAAATACAATGAAGCGTGTGTGTTCCTTCCTCATCAGCCCTTGCTCCCAGACACACTTGAAGATTCTTAATCCAATATTACCACAGGTTCTTTACATTGTAAGAAAAGGTCAAAGCCAACATGTATAGGCTGCTTTAGCCTGGATTTGCCTCTGTTGCCTGGCTTTGGGGTCTAAAGTGATGATGCTTCAGAGCCTGATAGCAGTGCCGGGCGTGGAGCCTAGCCTAGTCAGGAGCCGTGGCTTATACTGCGTGTTTACCCTCCACACACCTTTACAATAGAAACCTAGAGGCTTGTGGATTTGACCTGGAGTCTCTGGTGCTCTGACGTTATAATGAGACTATTAAAAGAACTGAATAGCTTACTAGATGGTATATCTTATTGGCCTGTGTGATGGTTAGGCTAATGCGTCAACTCGGCCAGGTGATTGTGTCCAGGTGTTTGGTCCTGCAAGCACTGGGCTAATTGTAATACAAGAGCATTTATGGACTGCGACCACCAGTGAGTTTACTGCATGGATGGCTGATTACATCTGCATCAATCAAGGAGATTGCATCAGCAATGGGTGGCACTTTTATCCAATAAGTTGACTGGGGAAGTGATTTCAACATTCAGAGAGAATTTCCCAGCTCATCTTTGGACAGCCAACTTCTCCCAGAAACTCATCAGAGACCTTTCATCGGACTTTCATCAGAGCCCCTGGCTTGCAGCCTGCCTGCGGAACCTGGACTTGTGCATCCCCACGGTCACGTGAGAGACTCTTATAAAATCTTATATTATTGACAGATATCTCCTTTGTTTCTGTTTCCCAAGGGAACCCTGAATAATACAGCCTGAAATTGATAATGGATTTTCCAATATTATTTCCTGTTAAATTGTAGAAAAGGCAAGAGTAAATGAAGCCCAGTAAGAATACATTGGAAAATGAAGTGAAACATGTTTTTCCAGTCCATTTACTCACAAAGCCCAGGTTACAAATGAGAACTCTGATAACCTGGTGGAAGCTCAGCCTGGCAGAGTTAGAGGGTTGTCAATCAGCGGTTTGTGAAGAAAACGGCAGCTTCCTTTCCCCCCACAAAGGGAGAAATGGCAAAGCTGATTATTTCTGTGTGTGGTAAATTGAATTCTGTACACCAGAAAAAGACGTTCTTAATTTTAATCCATTCTCGTGGGTGTGAATCCACTGTAGAAAAACATTTTGAAGAGTTTCTTTTAGGTGAGGTGTGGCCAACCCAGTCAGGCTGGGCTTTAAGCTAGACCACAGATCCTTTATAAACAGAATGGGGGGCTGGCTCGATAGCCCAGTGGATAGGGCGCCGGCATACCACATGGGAGCCCCCAGGTTCAGTTCCCGGGGACCTCTCCTAGCGGGCAGACCGCCATTGAGAATGGCAAGCCGCCATGGGCGGGCCAGAGCCGCCGTGGGCAGGGCAAAAAGCTGCCACGGACAGGGCAGGTCGCCCGCAAATGGAGCGCAGCCAGCCACCCACAAACTGAAAGCCGGCCCGTGAATGGAAGCAGAAGCTGCCCACAAGCGGGGAAAGCTGCGCCTGTGCAGTGACCACTCTCGGCGCCTTGCCGCAGTGGGGGGGAGGGGAGATATGTAATAAAAATAAATAAATCTTTAAAAACAAAAAAAACAGAATGGCATTCAGGCACAGAGGGAGACTGACACCAGGCAGGAGCAGACTCTGAAAGTCAATGGAACCTGGAGGAGAACGAGACGCTGCTGCCACATGCCTTGGCGTGTGGCGGGAAAGCCAGGAATGCCAAGGCTCGCCAGCAGCAGCCCAGAATGTCACGGTCTTAAGGGAGGAAGCGTCGCCTTGAAGACCTTGATTTTGAACTTCTAGCTCAAAATCATGAGCCAATAAATCCCTTTTGTTTAAGCCAACCACTGCACAGTATTTTTCATCACAGCTGGGAAACTAAGATAATGTGCATGAACTCAGCATGTTTCATCAAAAGGTACAATCCTCAGGGTTAAAATGATACAGTACATCCTCTTGCCCGTCTCATCCCACAAACACAAACACCAGGGATATGACAGTAACATCCTCCTTTTTTCTCTTTGTGCCCATCTAAAAATAAGATCTTTGTTCTGATGTCTTACAGTGTTTATTAGTTTGCATTCCCTCAAGACAATGAAAGCGTGTTTCATTGTATTATCAATTATTTGTGGTTTGATAAACTGGTGGCTGAATCTCAACATGCTTATTCTATTACATTGTTTTCTGGATTTAATTGCCCCCTTGGGAGCATGACTAATATGCAGAGAGCAGTGTGTGCTTGTGGGTACCAAACTTCATTTTTGTTGTTAAAAGTCTCCTGTGCAGTGGAAGAACCTGTCAAGATATCCTAACATGGACTTTAGGTCAATTATTTGTAGGGAAGCTGAGCAAAGGACAGTACCAAGAGGCAGTGAGAAAACCTTGCCATATTATGATACATTTGCTGGTTCCAAAAACACTTTTGAGATGGTGGCACCATGAACTATTGAGGAACTGCTCCTGTTGTGGCTCTCTCTGATGTCCTACTTTAGATGTTGATGAAAAAATGGGCTAGATCATTAAAAGGCCAAGGCATAGTAGTCCTGTGTCTGGATAGTCCTTGTGCCTGTGGGTGCTGGGCAAATGGGATGTCACTGATGCTGTGGTGACCAGAGAAATGAACCAACATAGAGAGAGCCAGAACCTCCCAGAAGAATGATCAGAAATCATCTTTAGATGAGTGTCCAACCCACAGGGAGACAAAGGTGACCTAAGCCTCCTCTGACCCCTGAGAAAAACAAATAATATCTCAGTCCCACATGGGGGGCCTCTGTGATGCAGAGGATATGTGGCACCCTAGGTTCAGAGGACAAAAGATGGGATCTCCCCAAAAGAGGAAGAAGAAATGGGGAGTCTAAGAGAGGCTAGCACCTCCAGGACTTTCCCTTTGGCTCTTCATGCTTGAGATGGCTCTCTCCAGCCTATGGCCACCAAGTGAAGAAATCTCAGGGCAGGTAATTGGAGTCAGTAAGTGTTCAACTCCTTATTATAATTATAATTTGAGCAATCTTCCCTCCTTGGCTATGGAAGAGTCCTGTCATCCTTACAACACTCCATTTTAAGGACACCGGCCACATCATCTTTCCCAGAAGGAGCCTAGAGAACTAGACATGGCTACCTCAAGATGGCCATACTTCTGCTTCACAGGCTCAACCCAGTCAAAACTGCCTCCCAAATCCCAAGCAAGGGACAAGGTGCAGAAACAGGCTTTGCTATACAGGGACACCCAGGACTTTGCAGAGAAAGAGCCTTAATGTCTTGACAGGTGGAAAGTTGCTTGTAAACAGCAGCAATGCTTGTTCAACTAAAACATTCTTTGCGTCTAATTCACATAGTACTTAAGGCTAGGCAGCAAAAGAAACTACAGGGTTTCTGTGACTTTGCGCCCATATGGATTGGTTAAGGTTGGTGAGTCCCGTGGCTTAATCCTTCAACTTTTGTTCTTCTCCCTTCATCCTCTCACCACCTTCCAAACATCTTCTTCCTCCACTCTTCTTACCAGCAGGTTCTTTGCATTCCTCTGCCTATCAAATCCCCCCAGTCGTTCAAAACTGTGATGGGTAATTGTATGTGTCGACTTGGTTAGGCTGTGGTGTCCAGTTGCTTAGTCAAGCATCATAGATTTGCTGTGGAGGTATTTTGTAGATGGGATCAGCATCTACAGTCACTTGACTTTTAAGTAAATGAGATCAGCCTTCACAATGTGGGTGGGCGTCACCTGAACAATTGAAGGATTTTAGAGCAAAAACCTGACATTTCCCAGAGAAGAAGAAATTCTCCCTCAAAACTTCCGCCTGCCTTCTCTCTGAGTTTCAAGCCTGCTGGCTTCCCCTACATATATCAGACTTGCCACCTCCCATAAGCAAGTGAGTCAATTCCTTGCATTATATGTATGCATATATCCCATTGGTTTTGAGTCTCTGGAGAACTCTGACTTGTTTTTTCTGTGCTTTCACTTGGCATTTATCATATTATTTGATGACTTCTAGAGCTTATGAGTTATGTACGTGCTCTCCCCAATGGTATGGTGAATTCTTTGGGGTCACAAGTAACTCCGTCCCTGAGCAATGACCCCCCACACTCAAACCCCAGTCCTGACAAAGTCCAAGATGCATGATGATTGGCTTATTCTGTGGCCACAGGTGTAGAGTTCAAAAGCATTTCATAGCATTAGGTTGGTCCTGGCAGCTTTTAAGGAAATTTAGCTTCCCAGAGAGATTAGCTCACTTCCTAAACCTGTGGCTCCAAGAGGTGCCAATTGTGTCAGGATTGATGTTCTGTTTAATTCATTCTCTGTCACCAAAAAATTACTTCTGGGTTGTGCGTTAGGTTCAGTTTTATTCAATCTACCTTCCTCAGCCAGACTCATGGGTGCAACAGGGGATCTAGAATCTGGTATTGAACCCCTCCAGGAAAGTATTCCAATGTGACAGTCCATGAATTCCGTTCAAAGTCTTTGAAATACAATGATTCCTGCACTCTGCAAAGACGCAGTCAATACATCATGCCAGAGATCACACGCAAGTTTTTCACACTTGGCACAGTTATGAGCTGGTGACTAGCCTAAAGGAATTGGGCTGCAAGCAGGGAGTCCTTTATTCAATAAAAGTTTCCCCTTTGGAATATAAAGCTAAAGGCTTTGGCCATACCCTGTCAGATGATGCCAATATCAACCAAGGAACAGGAAATAGAATTTACAGTCAGGCTATTCTCCTTGGTCAAGTGCCACAGCCACAGTGGAGCATCAACTAACAGGTGGAACCAAAGGCATAGAAAACAATTGCAGGGACCTCATCCCTTCATGAAGACTGGGTCTTGGGCCTACAAAACGTCATGCATGGCTGAAACTTATAACGTGAAGGTCCTAGTTCTCTGCTAAGCAGAAGACATCTAGGCAACATCAGGAAACCTAGGGAGATATTCTCTGGAGCATGTAAATGAGGAAAATGCAGTCAACAAACACTGCTCCACCAACCTTACTGGAAAGGACAGGCTTTGTAAGACCTTGGCTAGCACAACATATCTGAGTTCCCCTCTTGAGCAGGCAGTTCCAGCCAGGTTTGTGTGTTCAGACACAGAATAATAGAAAGCCAAAGGAAGTTGCAAAGACCAAATTCAGAAATGAAACTGGAGGCAAAGACCTGAATGTCAAGGCAAAGCATTCTTCTGAAACAGTCAGCTGAGAAAGACCAGGAATGGAGCTACGGTGTAGCAACCAGAGATAGGAAGGCATTGCTTTGCCTTCCTATTTATTTCTACTACTCTGTTTGTATTCTTCCTTTTCCTTCTTTAGAAAACTCAAATTCACATCTTTCTGGCATCTTCTTAGGGGAAGATATTCCTTTATTTTCTTCCAGTTGTCACCAAGCACATTCACATAAAATTTAATTATTTCAAAAAAAGAAGAGATTTATCCTTCAAATTTTTGCCAAATGGTATTTGTTTTCTTAATATGTGACTGTTATTTCATTCATCCACTCTTTCCAAAGCACTTATTAGGTATTTCCTAGTTGCTGCATTTGTGAAGTAAAGCATTTTAGCAAGGTCTGTGATGGCCTTTTGCCCATATTTTAGGAGTCTACGTGCACAGTATTTTTAGGACATTTTGTTTGTTGTCACCCTGAAATTGCCTCCTTTTGCACTGAAATTATGCTATAGGCCACATGAAAAATTATCCATTAACTTAACTCTATTACAGTTTTCTTTACTGTTGCTAAAATCTGTGTTCTTAATCACACAATTCAAACATGCAGCCCAAATATCACAGCACATGAACAACTCTTTTAAAACTTAAACCAAAACACTCTAGTTATTTCAGAACAAGAATTATCATTCTAATATTTAGAAATTATCTTTTACTTTTAAATTCCTTTTTCCATTTTCTTCAAGTTAGAAATAATATTTAATTCTGTACTATATCTATGATTAACTTCAACAACATTGCTAAGAACATTAATTTGATGTATATATGCAGGGCTACATTTAAAACAAGTAATTTAGAATGTGCTCCTATTGTAAATTTGCTTTTTTAAAAAAAAGATTTATTTAACTTATTTATGTATAACCCCCCATTGTTTTTGCGCTTGCTGTCTGCTCCCCGTGTGTCTGCCTGTCCTCTCTTTAGGTGGCACCTGGAACTGATCCTGAGAACTTCGGGAGTGGAGAGAGGTGCTGAATCCCTTGCTTCTCCTCAGCTCCCTGGCTGGCCACGTCTCCCATTGTCTCTCCTCTGTGTTCTTTTTTATTTTTTATTTATTACATTCCCCACTCCCCGCCCCGGCCTTTCTGCTTGCTCTTGCTGTGTGTCCATTCTTGTGTTCCTCTCTGTCTACTTTGTTTTCCCCCGTTGCAGTGACGCGCCGAGACCGGTCACTGCGCAGGCGGCTTTGCCCCGCTTGTGGGCGGCTTATGCTTCCGTTCACAGCCGGCTCCGCTTCAGTTCGCGGGTGGCTGGCTGTGCTCCCTTCACAGGCGACCTGCACTGCCCGTTGCGGCTTTGCCCTGTCTGTGGCAGCTTCTTGCTCTGCCCACGGCGGTTCTGCCCGCCCATGGCGGCTTGCCCTTCTCAAGGCGGTCTGCCTGCTAGGAGAGGTCCCCGGGAACCGAACCCGGGGCCTCCCATGTGGTATACCGGTGCCCCATCCACTGGGCTATACGGCCGGCCCCTCTGTGCCTCTTTTTGTTGCATCATCTTGCTGTGCCCGCTCTCCACGCAGGCCAGCACTCCTGTGCGGAGCAGCCTACCATGCCGGCCAGGTTGCTTTTCACCAGGAGGCCCTGGGAATCGAACCCTGGACCTCCCATATGGTAGACAGGAGCCTAATCACTTGGGTGACATCTGCTTCCTGTAAATTTGCTTTTAATTAAAATATTAAATGTTTGCTGACCTTATACTTACTGAAATTTGCATTAAGGGCTCCCCTCTTTTTATTTGTATTCCTGAGTCAGAAAAATTAGCTCTTTTTTCTTTTTTTTAAACACTCCTTACTAAAACATCTCTTTTCCTTCTACCTAGGCTTCACTGTTCCTTGGAATTCTTGCCTTAACTAGGAGAGACCCAAAGTTTGGCAACCTTTTCTAAATCACTTCCAAAGATGCCACTGGCAATTCCATTGTCCTCAAAGAGCCCATGGAAGTGTCTGCTGGACTTTTCATTTGTTTTGTTTTCCATCGATGAATCTAATCAGCATCTGATTAATGCTCGGGTATTCTGAGCTCTTCCCAGGCTTACATCAAGTCAGTTGCGTTACTTGAAATTTCTATGAGTATATGCGTGTTTTGTCAAAGTTAATATACTGGTAGTTTAAGTGATCCTCACACCTTGGTCTTGGCTCAGGAGTGGGAGCTGCTGAAGGGGAATTCCTGAGCCTGGAGTGATGGAAAATGGGGCAGCCGCATTCCTCACCTAGCCCCTTGCTGGACCAGCCACAGACCGCCTCTGGGGCCGCTGGCAGGGGAGGGCGCATCTTCAACCCCTCTGGGGCCTCTCTGGTGAACTGGGGGTGTGGAGGGGGATCTGCCAAGGACGGTTTCATTCTCATCTTTGGCAAGGTTTGATTGTCCTCTAATCTCCAGATTGTCTTAAGTTTTGCCTTTTATAATAGAATTCCCTTCCAACATGTTTGTTAACCTCCCTAATATCTAAATTTACTTGAATAATTATGACCCTAAAATGAAAAAAAAAACTTTTATGCATTTTTTGTTTCCTCCTTACTTCTTTTAGGCCTCAAAAACTAAAGAAAATGACTCTTAAAATGACCAAGACAGATCTCATGTTTGTTCCATCCTATATTAGTTCTTTTCTTCTTGAACATGTACATTAACATCACATCACATAAACCATGGGAAACAATTGGAATTAACCACTCATAACCTAGAAAGTTATGGTGAGAGAAATTCATGTGTTTGGACTCGGGTCTTTAACAGGTTCCTAGACTTGTCTCTTTGTCCTAAAGACCATGATTCCCGAGCAGCCGGATTCTAACATGCGTTTCTATATACTGTTAGTGCCCAGATCTGTTTTATAACTATATGAAACAATTAAAACATTTATTCAAGTCCAGGGAAACCCCCTCTCAAATTGCATTTGACAACAAAAGCTTTAAGTCTTGGCACCTAAAAGATTAGTTTTTGCTTCTTCCATTGTTGGCCCTAGCGGTTCATCGGTAATATGTAGGGCGATTGTTTGCAGCCTGGCAACGGTGCGAAGGAGAGGGGGGGCTGGAAAACTATAGCCCCTTGTTAGTTGCAGTCCAAACTTCAAAGGCTTTGAGGACGTTGAGCAGACAGGTTTCAGCAGCCGATAAAGCAGCCATGCAAACAAAAGGCGGCTTCCCTCGCACCGAGGTGTCTCCTGATCAGGCTGATTTTCAGCCCACTTTTTTCTTTTATTTGTGATGAAACTCCTGGCAATGAGAAAGACTCATTCTGCCCACGGTCGTGTGGCCCCCTTGATTCGGCATCAGAGGGAGAGATGAGCATTTAGAGACCATAAATCAAGGGATAAACCATACATGAGCAGCTGGCACATGTGCTAATAACTATAATTATTAATCATGTCAATTTCACACCCTTCAAATTTATGCTATGTGCTTTCTGTAGGAAAGCCATCCCTGGCGCCTTGAGCTGTTTATGGCATGAAAATATGATGTGCTGATGGTCTTTGATAATTGTCTTATGACAGTATTGATCTGCCTACAATTGGGTTTGTGGGGCATCGAAGCCAGGCAAAGTGGCTGTCCTTGTCTCCTGGTATATATCATTGTCACACATCCCCCATTGTCCGTGAGTGGCGTGAATTACTTTCAGCATTTGGCCAAGTCTCTAGCTGCTAGGTCACCATTATTCTATCCTTATGTCACCGCGAGGACATTTACTTTGATGTTTCTTTTGTACCTCTTCGAAAGCAAAATCCTTTAACTTCGGAATGGTAGCCTGCCACAGGGTTTCAAAGAGAAAGGACGCTACAGGTTTGGGGTGGGTGGAGGCAAAAAAATATGTAAAAATATGCCCCCTCCCCCCAGAAAGGCAACTTTTCCTTTTCCTTCCATGCCCTTGCCAAGACTTGTCTGCATCGCAGGAGGTGAGGGAACCGAAGATTCCAATCAATTGCCAAGTCTTGTGCTCATTTTATAGCCCCTTTTAAGACATCCAAAGTTGCTGCCACACACCAAATTATGGGGCACAGATGGTCAAGCTAAAAAAATAAGACTGGTCCTGAGCTAGCAGAGATCCACAGCCAAAGTGGCCCGTTTACTCCAAGTGGTTCATCCATTTGGAAACCATAACGTATCTCAAAAGCAAGCCCCTCCAAGACCAAGAGCAAAGCAGCACCTTGCTGGGTGAGCTGCATATTAATTTGACATTGGGGCCGGCCATCTCTAAGGGGCCGGGGGTGCAGAGCGCATGGGACTGGCCCCACTTGTTGGAACCCTGCTCGGCCCTCATTGGGCAGTGTCAGAATCACTCCTGCTGTCTCTACAGCTGCTCTGTTCCAGTGACCCCCGGAAGGTTCTGGGGATTGTTAGAAGAGATTTCTATTAATCAACTACAAACCGACTGTTACAATTTCACACTTTTTTTCCCATCATTTCACACATTTAATGAATTTGGGTGTCTTTTAAATTCAAAACATTTACAATCGGGCCAGGAAAAAAAAAACCCACACAAAAACCTCTTAACACAATAGGCAGCAGCAAGACAGCAAAGGCCACTTCATGGTCTAGGTCTTGAAACTGGCCATTGAACTCCCAGTGGCTGCCATTCGGGGGAGGGGCTCGCTGACACTCTTACCGGGCGGCAGCAGCCCCGGCCACCTTTTATTGAATCGTCAACAAGGAAACCTGGAACTCATCTGAAGTCTCCATTTGTTTACCAGGGCAGTTGTTTCGGGGAGTCCTTGTCTAGGCCAGACCAGAGTTGAAAATGAAATCCTGCCCTTCTCAAAAGCAAGCGCGAGCTCAGCGTTTCCTCCAGAGCAGGGCTTCAGGCTCTCTGAGAGGGCGACAGCCAGTCATCTCCTCCTGCCCTTCTCTCCTTCAGACCCCCGCCCCCCAGCTATCAGTCCGTGGGGCAGAGTCCACGGAAGTCTCACAAGGATCCAGAACCTTCTGAAACAAGAGATGCCACTTGGAACAGGCGTGTTTCTTCTCCTCGGTACATTAGACTTGTATCGTGTGGATACACGCTGCTCGGTGCCAAGCAAGGCTTCCGTCTGCTTTCCTCTGTCTCTCGGAGCTTGCTCAGTACCTCTGTCCCGACCAATGGGCCTGGGTTGCTCTCTGGCGCCCCCTGCCGGTTGACAATCACCATCTGGGACTAACCCACAGACGTTCGTTCGTTCCCACAAAAAGGGAAATAAAGGATTTCAGGGCTGGGGGGAGAGCACAGGAAAAGGTCGGCAAGGCTGCAGGTTAAGGGCACCTAGTTGACTTAAATTACCAAGAAAAGAAGGGTCAAATTAGATTAATATTAAAATAATAGTCTATCAATCTGGAAACCGACACTGCTTTCCATAAAAGTAGTTATGAGATTTCGTTGTTTGTTTATTATAAGTTACTAAATGCAATGACCAATTAAAATAGACTTCTTTTATCTTCCTTAACAATATCAATGTTAAAATTGTTTTTTGATATAGCTTTAAATATGTCAGCATTATTTTCTGTTTCAGGCAAAATTTTTCTTGGCCCCCAGAAAGTTCCGGGGGCCTGGAATCTACTCCTCCCCAATGCCATTTCTTCAAGTGGCCTCTGCATTTAAAGATGCGGTAGTGCTGCTCCACTTTGGAACCGGGGTGCCAGCTCTTACTTTTGTTGTCGTATCTGTTTCTTCATCGATCGCATCAGGTACTTTTGAGAACACAGTAAGCATTGCTTTCCAGTGAGGAGCTACCCCAAGCAGCCAGCTGTTGGCTTGTGCACTGCTCTGCCCACAGGCCCCGCGTGCCCTCTTGCACTGCGGACCTGGCCTTGATTTCCTGGGTGCATTTAGCTAAGCCTGGAGACGTCCAGACAAGGCTGGAAACGAGCATCCTCACAGACCTGCACATGGGCCACCATTTACAACCCATTGGTTTGTTCTGAAAAACGCCTACTTTCTTTCCTTTTAATTTCCCCCCAATTAAATTGCCTTTTCTAGGTCTTAAGAAAACCAGGCAAATTGGGAACACAAACAGCGAGCCTTGCCTCCTGAGCCGCTGGCGTCCTTTGCTAAGACAACCCTGGTGAAGGGAAAGGCGTAAGGTTGCCCAGCCCGCAAGGGCGTGGCTGCGCTGCTCGCACTAGCGGCCTGAGCGCGGCCTGAGCGGGTGTGGGGCTCAGAGCCGCTTTGCCACGTGAAATGAGACATCCAAATCCGACAGGGGCTCTTTTTTTTTTCTTTTTGTCCTTTTGAGGATGGTTCTCCCTGACAAGAAGTATCAGAGAAAAGCACAGCTTCTCTCAGCTGTCCCCTTCTGTGGCTTTTCCCATACGAAAGAGGGCCCAGGCTGCAGCGCTGCACTTTGTTATTATGACAGGAAAAAATGAATTTCTAATGTGCTACCTCCACCAGCTGCAAGGAGCTTGGGGACCTCCCGGCACCAGGCAAGCCCTGTGCAGCCTTCGCAGGGGGCGACGAGCCTGAACTGGGGTGGGGGCCAGGACAGGGAGGTAAGCTCTGGGCAAAACAATCCACCCCTTTCCCTCTGAGCTCGGCCTGAGGTTTCTTAAGGACAAAGGGGAAACTGCAGGGTCTGGATGGCAAGGGGCAGGCACCTACATCCCTCACCACGCAGGCTATTTCATTAATTCTCACAATACTCTCAGACTCGCAAACTGAAGGTCACCGAGACCAGGCAGTAGGGGTTGAATCGTGTCCCCCCAAACCACATGTTCAAGTCCCACCCGTGGTCCGTGAGCATGACCTTACTTGGAAATAGGGTCTTTGAAGATGTGACTACTTGAGGTGAGGCCAAACCAGAGTAGGGTGGGCCCTAATCCAATATGGCCGGTGTCTTTATAAGATGAGGAAATGTGCAGACA
>PVKH010012316.1:0-17332 GCA_004027955.1 Chaetophractus vellerosus | reverse complement strand
ATCAATAATTAGAACTAGATATTTGTTGTTGCATATCTGTTCCATTCATAAACCTGTCAAACAAAATAGGAAAATGCACACTAATGTGTAAATAGTGTATATATCTGGATGGTAGAATGATAAACACTTATTTTTTCTCAATATTATATATATTCCAAATATTTTCTGTTGCTACCACAAACATACATGATTTTCTCATTCAGAAAAACAAAGGGAACAAAATACTTGTGAAAGAAATAGGTTGTAAGAGTAAATTTCTATTGGTGTTGTCATTAATAATAATGAAAGCTATCAGTTATTTTGTTTCTAATTATTTTTTAAAAACCTAAGTTTCATAGTCAAAGCCATTGCTTTAGTTGTCAAAACAGTACCCAGATTGTGAAGTAAATTGAGCATAAACGGACTACTCTTTGCCAAAGAGTAAAACTCTCTTGCAAGTGGCCGCTTGCAGCACTCAGTTCCTTGGCGCTGCTGTCCTGTTCAGTGCCCACCCGGAGGGCCCACGGCTGTGCACCGGGGCTTGGGCTCAGTGAACCGGCCGCTGCGCCTCCTGAGGGCTCCGCCCTGCAGCCTGGTCCCCGGGCCCCTGAGGGGAGTGCTCGTTCCCAGCTTGTCAACCCCAAGGCAGCAGCCGTGGAGATCCGTGCTGTAGGAGGGGGCTCCCCGTTCTCCTCCAGCAGACCCTTCCTTGGACCTTACTGCCGCTAACAAACACCAGAAACCTAGGTCATGGACAGTGGACATACCCGTCACAGTTGAATTTGCACTTTATCTTATATATGATGCTAGTTTGATAGTCAAAGCCATTGCTTTAGTTGTCAAAACAGCTTAATAAAGTCCTCGAGGGGAAAATAGAAAGTTAGAATCCCAGTCATAAAAGGCCGGTGACTCATTACACACACATCTAGAAGGCATTAGCTAGAGCTTCAAAACCGCCCAGAGAATTTTAGTCAGTGAAGCTCATCGTGAACTTGTCCTTTCTCACCTTGTTACCAACTAATGCTAAAAAGTGTGTACATAATAAAGACCAGCCAGTGTACCATCGACTCTTACGCTCTCATTAGAGGGCAGGAATGCCTGCTGATTCTCAGCCTCTTGGTCATTTTCCTTTAACATAATGGGCGCAAATGTACTTCTCTCCCTCCCTCCCCCCTCCCTCCCGCCTCTATCTATCTATCTATCTATCTATCTATCTATCTATCTATCTATCTATCTATCTATCTATCTATCTAGTCTAGCTATCTAGCTATCAATCTGGTCTATCATCTATCTATATCTGTCTGTCTGTGTATCTGTCTATCCATCCATCCTGTCTATCTTCTATTTATCTATCTACAGACTAGTGTACTTCAGCATATCTCAAATTATTTTTGTAGCAACCTTTTTAAGGGTTCATTTTCTCCTCAGACAGTTAGCCTATAAATAATAATGCAATCTGCTGTGGTGTAATCTATATTATTGGCAGAATTCCTCATGTTTATGCATTAAATGTCACTAAAAATACATTGCACATTTTTATGTTGGGAATAACATTAATCTTTGAAACTCTTAGAATGTAGTTAAGTATGATATACAGAAATGAAGAAATGTGCAGATGTTTTCAATATAAATTAAAATAGGCTCATTGATATTTCAAAATTGCAAGCATTAATCAAAATCAGATTTTGAGAATTAAAGGCATATGGTCCCTTAATTATGTCTTGTGATGTGAAATGTCCTATAAAATCTTTGTAAAGATAACACACATTCTGTCACTGTTTTGTATTAACAAGATTCTTTTTTAATGTGTTGACCAAATTTTGCCATTGCTTCAGCAACAGTCTGATCTTACCTTCATTTAATCATAGTTGTCAATACAATTTTAATTTTGAATAATACTCAAAATATAAATAATATATATGATATAAATAGTAATAAATAATGATTAATAATAATAATGCACTTGAATTCAGTCTGATGGTTTTGGCTTTGACTTAACAAATTATGGAAAAAGCAGAGATACTGTACATTTCAGAAATGAAGTATAAAATGCACATCAGCAATCGAGGGACTTCAGCCCACTCTCTTAGTTCTGATGTCTAACACTTTGCACCCAGTGATTGAGAAGCTTGCTCCACACGGAGAGGGCTCTGCAGTGCGCGCTGTCCAGGGCAGGGAGCAGCTACCGTTTTCGCATTGTCCTGTGACCCACAGAGCTACAATCCCCCTCTCCAGCCAGTCTGTGGAGCCTTGTTCCCTCATCTTCAATCCCACGGGTCCCAGGAGCCAGTCCCATCCGTGCCTGGACTCAGCCCTAGAAAGGCTGGGACCAGGTTTGTGGCAGACGCCAACAACGTGTCATTGTCTCAGCACATCATTGGTTCCCAGGGGCTCTTGTGAGCCTGCAGGTCTGGAAGAGACGTTCAGGGGCTGCAGGGGGTTCTGGGGTCAGGGCAGCAGAGAAAAGGGCCCTGAGGGCTTCCATTCCTTGTTTCCAGAGAGGAACCTGTTCTGGGGGAAAAGCAAACAAACGTGCTGGTGAGGTTGATGGAGAGAGCAGCCTAAGGCCTTGGCTCCCCCTGGGAGGCCTGCTGAGGGCACCAGTGCCCGCCGCCTTGGGCCAGGGCAGTGGGAAGCATTTGGAGAGGGATTGCTACCGGGTGTGGGTGGGGAGATTTCACCCAGGAAGCTCTGAGGTCCTCTGGCCCCTCGTTCTTATTTTACAGGAGATGAAGCCAAGAGCACAAGAGGCTGAGTTAGACTTGCACAAAATCTCAAGCATTAATTCAAGCAACATCACTAGGGATGGAGAGGTGAAAAGAGTGGGCACAGCTGGTGCCCCCAGAGCCTGCGTCTCGAGGGGCCCGACCTTGAGCAGGTGCAGAGGCAAATGGCAAACTTGGGGCGAGACGTGCTGAGGGGCAGGTGTGGCACGTGGGGCGGCAGGTAGAGGAGGCAGTGGTCTTTGCTGACCACTTGGAGGAGAGGCATATCACCCCAGATTGATGACACGTGAGGCAGGCACAGGCCTGGTTTGTTCAAGAAACGGGAGCCAAGGTGGCTGGGATCACCATGGCACCTGGAGGTTAGACACACCTGGAGAGCCTGCGGGGCCAGGTAAACGCTAGGAGAGCCATTGGAGGTTGTGCTTTCCAGGATGTTAGTCTCCTGTGACAGACGTAAACACATACACACACGACCATGGGTGGCTGGAAACAATGGAATGTTCTCTCACACTTCTGGGGTCTAGAAGTCTGAACTCGGGGTGAGGGCAGAGTCAAAGTGCCAAGCGCTTTTCAGAGGCCAGATCACGCGAGAACAGAGAGGCCTGGCATGGGCGCAGTGCTGAGGTCGTCTCTCAGCCTCAGAAAGAGTCGCTGCTGTGACGCCGTGGGGAGGTGGAATGGGTGGTGGGGAAGCATGAGCAGAAGGAGGGAGAGAGGGAGAAAATGCATAAAGGCAAGGTGAAGTAGAGAATTGTAAAATTTCTTTTATTTTATAAGACGGGAGAAGACTTAAGCTGGTTATATTTCTCAAACATATTGTTTTAAAGGGTCAAATGTAAAGGAAGAAGGCGCTGGAGAAAAACAAGATTGTCAATAAAGCAAGGTCCCTGAAAGATGTTAGAGGACAGAATTCAGAGAGCAGGTGGAAGAATTAATGTAAAATTGATTAGATGTGTGATGTTCTGTGATTACTTTCAATTTTATTTCTACTGCAGCTCTGCACTAAATGTGTTCTTATATGTCTGGTACCAACATTTTCCCTGGTACTTAAGGGGACTCTTTACGCTTAAACAATAGTTAAGAAAATAATGATGATTCCTATAAATTTTTTGGAAGTTCCTCATGTGTGAAACATGCATATTCATTTATACTGGTTATCAAATTTATTCCCTAAAAATTCTTGTGATGTGCAGGCATCATCCTCATTTTTTAGATAAAAACCTTGAAATAGATTAAATAATTTGTCCAAGGTTATACAACTAGTAAATAGCAAACTAAGATTCAAATTCCAGTGTGCTTGACCCAGACCCGTCCTCCTCCCCTTTGTTATGCTTTCTGAGCAGAGATGCTCTGACCCACCTAGAAAATGCACACACACACCGCTCCAGTAAGGACACACTGTGTGCCAGCTGAAGGCGAATTACCTATGTTTTCAGTCAAGAAGCAGTGAAGTCAGCTAGGTGCACACACAGCAGTTTACCGTAGCAAGCACAAAATGGTCTTTCAAGTCTAAAGCATTTGTGTTTGGACTAGAAAAAAATTGTGTGTGTGTGTGTGTGTGTGTGTGTGTACTAACAGGTTCAGCCACTGACTGTGGCTTGAGGTGGAAACAGCGGCTGAGCACCTCCTCCTGCATCGCCGCGCGTCGCCGCCCATTGCCGCTGCCCCTTGCACACGTCCTTGAGACCCCACCTGGCCCCGCTTCGCAGGCCTTCTGCTGCAGGTGCAGACGGCTCCAGGGTCTCTCCTTCTAGCTCGGGAGGCTGCACCTAGCACCAGGAGCTACCAGTGTGGCCGGGGGACACTTCAGGTAAACCACGGCTCACAGAGTATTTGCTCCTCCCTGGGAACCACCTCCGTTTGGATGGCTCCCACTCGTCCCAGGCACCGTCTCAAGCACTTTAATATCTGCTACAAGATGTGTTATCGTCACTGATTTTTACAGGTGTCCAGAGCCATTCAGCAGGAATCAGGATTTAAACTCCAGATTATTCAATCTACAAATGGTTTCCGTTCCACTGGGCCATGCCGCAACAGTAGCAGGGGGGCCTCTTTGAAATGTTTTGAACGGCAAGATGGAATAATCAGAAAGGTGCATCAGGCCCGTGTGTGAAGCGACCTTCAGGGAAATTCTTTGAGATGAGGCTCCTGTCAAGAGGGAAAGGCAAAAATCACAGAGGCTTGAATAAAGATTACGGCAGTGAAATTGGAAAGTAAGGGGAGTGTAGTGAAAGCAATTCGGTAAAAAGATAAATGTGCAAACGTCTTTTCTCCTTCCTTGTATGTCCAGACGCTGGCACAGTGCCTGCCCATTGCTACCCAGAATTGCGTCTAGACTGAAAGGAAGCAGTGGAATGGCTGTGGGTGACGAAGGGAAAAGCAGCAGGCGGATGAACCGGACGTGGGAAGGCTTTTCAGAGCAAGGGCTTTATGCAGATCAAAGGTGGAGGTAATAGGGCGGGGCTTTTAGAGATGGTGACATTTGGAAATAATGCCTAAGGCTGCAATGCAGAAAATACGTTTTATAATTGCAAGAAGAATGAGAAAACACATGATTGCAGCATAGTTGTCTGTTCCTGCAGGCACCAACACACATAGCCCAAGGTTTCATTATACACACATTACACAGTTAGGAAAACATATCTGAAAGGGGCATTTCATAGTTTATTATGCATGCTTGTGGAAGGTACATGAATTAAGAATTGAGTCAAGATTTTGGGGGGTAGCAGGAACAGGTAGAGCAGGCATCTGCCATGAAAGCTGAAACTTATGACGATGGCAGATAACGTAAAAATGCAGCTGGTTGAGAGTTAGGGTGATTCAGACCTTCGGCTTTTCTGTTTTTAATCTATATGATTTTAATTCAGTTTAAAAGCATACATTTCATGTAATAAAGTTCACTAATTTTAAGAGTATATTGGTGCATGTTATGTTACAGTAGCATAACCATAACTGTAATTTAGGCGTGGAAGACTCCCACACCCCAGCACGGTCCCCCATGCCCGGAACGGGCAAAATCTGCTCTCCTGTCCCCAGCCCTGCAGGCGACTGAGAACCTGTCACTGTAGTTTTACTTTGACTACAATTTCTTATTCATGGCACCATCTTGAATATATTCTTTTCTCTCTGGTTTCTTTCAAATAGCTGACTGCTTATGAGATTCGTCAAGTTGTACGCATCAGAGTTCTGTTCCTTTTTAATTGCTGAGTAAAATTCAGTTGTATAGACATGCCACAGTTTATCCATTTGCCAGTTGTTGGCCATTTAGGTTGCTGCCAGTTTGGGGCTTTATAAGTAGAACTGCTATGAAGATATGCTCATAAATCTTGGCATAGAATTGCTTTTCTTTCTCTTAGACAATACCTATGTGTGGGAATGATGAGCCTTAAGATAAGTGAATTTGTAACTTATAGGAAACTGCCAAACTGTTTCCAAAGTGAACTTACCCAGTGTTATATTGATATGTCTTGCAGAGAGGTCTATTATTGTGGTTTCGATGTACACTTCCCTAATGCCTAGTGGTATTGAGCATCTTCTTATGTGCTTATTTTTCTTTTGTATATCATCTTTGGAGAAATGCTTGTATAAATTTCCTGCACATTTTAAAAGTCTATTTGTTTTTCTTATTATTGAGTTTTTGGTTTTTTGTTTTTTTAAAAAAGATTTATTTTTATTTATTTATATATCCCCCCACCCCCGTTGCCTGTGCTTGCTGTGTTCATTTTTGCTTTTGCATTTTTCTGTGTCTGCTTGTCTCCCCCTGCTGCGGCATCCTGCTGAGTCAGCTCACTGCACGGCGGCTTCCCTGCTCACGGCGGCTTGCCTACTTCGCGGTGGCTTGCCTTCTCCAGGATTCCCCAGGAACCAAACCCGGGGCCTCCCATGTGGTAAACCAGAGTCCTACCAATTGAGCCACAGCTGGTTCCCCTTATTATTGAGGTTTAAGTGTTCTTTATATAGGTCTTGAATGAATATAAGAACAGTATCAAATGTTGTAATTATATTTTACCAGTTTGTAGCTTGTCTCTATACATTCTAAGTTTGATGGTAAATTTATCATTTTTTTCTATTGTGGTTCATTTTTTTTGCATCCAATCTAAGAAATATTTGCCTAATCCATGGTCAAATAAATTGTGTTATAATTTCTTCTAGAAATTCTTCTATAGATTTAGCTCTTAATTGTAGATCTTTAAGCATTAATATTGGTATTAGTGTGAGATAAGGAATGACTTTCATTTTATCCATTTGTAAAACTTTTTCTGCACCATTTGCTGAAAAAAGACTATCAAGTCTCAATTTAATTACCTTAGCAACTTTGTAGAAATCAACTGACCATGTATGTGAGAATCTATTTCCAGACTCTCTGTTCTGTTCCATTTGTCTCTGTGCCTATTGGATGCCATTATTACAATGTAGTTTGCTTATCATAGCTTCAAATTAGTCTTAAAATACAGTGATATTTTTATCTTTTAGTCTTACTCTTGTCAATAAAAAGTAATTTTCATATGAAATTTAAATAAGATTGTTCATTCCTTCAGCAATTTCTTCTAGGATTTTACTTTTAATTTAATAAACCTGCAGATTACTTTGGACAAACTAACATCTTAATAATGTTACGTCCTCTACACATAGGCATAGTGCATGCTTACTTCACCTTTGATTTCCCCTGGTGAATTTTACAGTTTTTGCTGTAAAGATCTTGCACACATTGTTAAATGTATCCTCATTTCATGATTTAAATACTGTAAATATTTCAGTTTCCAAATATTTATTGCTAGTACATAGGAGTTATATATATATAATATTAATTATAATATTACCATGGCACCCAGCAGGCTTACTAAGCTAGTAGTTTCTAGTGTTTGTTGTTGATTTTAAAAATATTTTTTAAAATTGTTTTTAAAAGAATTTTAAAATTGTTTTAAAAATAATTTTTTAAAATTGTTTTTAAAAGATTTTCTGATAGGTAATAGTGCTGTCTGCAAATACACACACATACACAATCTCCTTTCTTTTTTTTTTTTTTGTTACATATCCTCCCCTTTCTGCTTGTTCTTGCTGTGTTCATTTTTTTGTGTGTTCTTCTGTGTCTGCTCTGTCTCCCCCCGCTGCGGCGACGTACCGAGTCAGATCACCGTGCAGGCGGCTCTGCTCCGTTCGCGGGCGGCTCTGCTTCCATTCACGGGCGGCTATGCTCCGTTTACAGGTGACTTGCCTTGCCCGTGGCGGCTTTTTGCCCTGCCCATGGCGGCTCTGCCCCACCCACAGCGGCTTGCCCTTCTCAAAGCGGTCTGCCCACCCGGAGAGGCCCCCAGAAACTGAACCCGGGGCCTCCCATGTAGTGAACCGGCGCCCTATCCACTGAGCTACAGCCGGCCCCACAATCTCCTTTCTAATGTGTATAATTCTCATTTCTTTTTTGTGTGCTTTGTTCCTCTGGTTTGGACCTCTGGGACAATGACAAATAGGAATGATGTGATAGGGCATCATTGTCTTGTTTCTATTCAAGTTTTTACCCTTAAGTATTATGTTAGCCATATATTCTTCAGAGATGCCGGGTACTGAGATCCGGTAGAGAAAGTTCCCTTTGATTGTACTTTGCTGACAGTTTATAATATTAATAATAGGTGTTGAATTGTGTCCAGTGTCTTTTTTCTGCATTTATTAAGATGGTAATATGGTTTTTTCTTATTTACTTTATTGCTGTGGAGAAATACATTAAGTCTAAAATACAAAAACAACCCTGCAAACCTAGGGTTAACCTCCAGTTTTTCAAAAATTATAACTAAAATTTGCTAATATTTTTTAGGGTTTTTGCATATATGCTCATAGAGATATTGGCCTGTCATTTTCCTTCTTTTTTTACTCTTTTTCTATTTTGGTATAAGGATGACATGCTCCCTCTCTTCTATTTTGTGAATCAGTTTGTGTAAAATTTGTATTATTTCTTATTTAAATGGCAAATAGGATAATCTGGTGAAGGTGTCCAAGCCTGAAATTCACTTTGTGAGAGGGTATTTTAACTAAAAATGCATTTGAAAATTAGATATAGGGCCATTCAGTTTATCTATCTCTTCTAGTGTAAGCTCTGCTAGTTTTTTGTTTCTGACGGATATTTTTTACATTTAACATAAGGTTGTTCATAATATCCCTTTGTTTTTTCTTAAAGTCTGTGGCATCTGTAATGATGTATCTTTCATTCTTTATATAGGTAATGGGACTCTTTTCTCTTTTGTTCTTGACCAATCTAGATAGAGGTTTATCAATTTTATTTATTTATTTCAAATAATCTCTTTCGATTTTTATTAGTTTCCTTTATTGTATGTTTTCTTTTTAACTGAATTCTGATCACATCTTTATTATTTCATTTGTTCTACCTACTTTTTGTTTAATTTGCTCTCTCTTCATATTTCTTAAGGTAGAAGCTTAGGTTATTGGTTTTAGACCCTTTTCCTTTTCTAACAGAGTTTAATGCCATAAGTGTCCTCCTGAGCACTTATTTATGTAAATTACACAAATTTTGATTCGTATGTTGTTTTCATTCAATCCGAGGTATTTTCTAAATTCTCTTGATATTCATTGACCCACGTGTTTTTTAGTAGCATGACTTCTGTGTTGTTTAGAAACCTACCCAAACTATCTCCAAATACTTGGAGATTTTCAATATATCTTCTTGGTATGGTTTCTAATTACATTCTGTTGTGTTCAGTGAATATTATATGATTTCAATTCCTCTATATTTATGAGACTTTTAGTGGCTCAGAATACAGTCTGTTATTGCAAATGCTTTCAGGGTATTTGATCATGGCATAAGAAACTTAACGATTATATACTTCCATTTTCTATTCCAGGCCCTTGTGTTAACATTGTCAAATAGTACACTTCTACTAGGGTTATAAACCCCATATGACACTGTTAGTCTTTTTGATTACACAATTAATTCTATTTTTATCTTTTAAAGAGATTAACAGAAGAGAGAAGAAAAGTCAGTTATATTTACCCACATATTTTCCTTTTCAAGTAATCTCATTTCTGTTATATCCTATTTCCATCTTCAGTCATTTCCTTCTGCTTGAAAAACTCCTTTTAACATATCTTATAACCCAGTTCTGTTGTTAATAACTTTTCACAGATTTTGTTTGTCAGAAAAAGTGTTTATTTTAAAATATACTTTCCCCATTATAGAATTCTAAGTTTGCTTCTTTTTTCTTTCAGTGCTTTAAAGATAATTCTCGGCCATCATACTCTGGCTTGCATAGTTTCTGTGAAGATGTCTGTTGTCCTTCTTATATACGCTATTTTTTTACTTAATGTCTTTATTTAGCTCCTTTTAAGATTTTCCCTTGATCATTGTTTTTCAACAATATCTTCTGTTGAGTGAAAATGGAGCATGAATCAAAATTTGTGGAATATTTTGAGCATGTGGAACTTATAATACCTCTTTTAATGTCCTTATCTGCTAATTCCATCACATCCTTAATTTCTGCATCTGTTTCTGCTTATTGACTTTTTTCTAGTTAAGAGTAATGTTTTCTTGCTTATTTGCATGTCTAGTAATTTGTGACTGGGTGCAGCATTTTTATTTACTCCTTTAAAATTGTTGGCCTTTTTCTGGCTTGCATTTAGGTTACTTTAGTCAGTCTGATTCTTTTCAAAGTTGATTATTTTTGGTTTGATTCTGGTGGATCCATCCAGAGTAGCCTTTAGTGTAAGCCTAATTTAGTCTGTTAAGGCTACACCTTTCTAAGTTCTCTAGAAATACTAATGCCCCTTGAGAGTGTGTCATCTTTGCCCTGACTGGTGGAATTTGGCCTATTCCCTGTCTTATCTGAGCCCTGAGAATTGTCCTGGTTACTACTTTTCAGAGATCATTTCCCCATCAGATGGAATTTGACCCCACACGTTATGCAGATCAACATGCAGCCTCAGTGCAGTGTTCTCCTCTTGGTGTACTGCCACATAAACTCCACCTGCCTCAGCTTCCCTGAACTTCCAGCCTTGTCTCCCCAGTGCAGAGAGAACACAGGGCTCTGCCCTGTGTCACAACCTAGAAACTGGAATTGCAGGGTACCCCTCACTTGTTTCCCTTCCCTCGGAGATTCAGACTTTATTGCTTGTTTTCCAGTGTCTAAAAAGGGTTTTTTCATGTATGTTTCACGCTTTTATTATTGTTTACTGAGAGAATGCAATCCCATGTGACCCTTCATTGATGGTGGTGGGAGTCATTTCTGTCTGTTTGAGACAGTGGCAGTGCTAAGGAAGCTACCTGTTTGTCAGTTTACAGAGAGACACACAACCTCTAGCTCAGGGGTTCTTAACCTTTTTTGTTCTACAGACCCCTTTGCCAGTCAGGTGAAAACCATGGACCCCTTACTAAGTCCACACTATACTGTGTATTATTTAATAACTATATCACACCCGCACCAACATGACCCCACAAGAGTAACGCTTTTTTGAATTTCAATTCAAGCTCACGGACCACTTGTTAAGAACCCCTGCTTTAGTTTGACCTGATTTTGTGTACATTTTGTAATATTGGTATCACCTGTGAAATGCATTTAATAGCATCGACCCTTCTTTACCCTCTTTGGATAAAAAGAGTAAGATATTGTATTAGTTAGCCAACAGGGTGCTGATGCAAAGTACCAGAACTCTGTTAGCTTTTATAAAGGGTATTTATTTGGGGTAGAAGCTTACAGTTACCAGGTCCTAAAGAGTCCAACTCAAGGTATCATAAGAGGTACTTTCTCACCCAAAGCCTGTTGCCATGTGTTGATGCAAGATGGTGGGTGATGTCTGCAGGGGTCCAGCCTTCTTCTTCCTCTTAAGGCCCTGTGGTCTCAGCTTCTGATCTCAGCTGTAGGCTGGCATAAGGCTCATCTCTCTCCCTGGGGCTCATTTCTTTCCCAGCTGAGCTCCTCTACTCTCTTCACAAGGTTGGCTGTGAACTGTCAGACTCATCTCTCTTCCTAGGGCCAGAGGATCCTGTCCATTGGAGCTTCCTCTCTTTCCTCATGCATCTGCTTCTCTGGGTGTCTACTTCCATGTGAGAGTCTGTTTTATCAGCCCAGGGGAGCTGGGATTCGATGCTGAGGTGCACTCTACTCAGAGCCCTAATCTTAACGTAATTTAATCAGACGTCTCAGCTGAATCTAATACAATCAAAGGGTTATCATGCCAGAGGAACTGACCAGCTTACAAATATAATCCATATTTCTCCTTAGAATTCATAAAAAATATCAAACTGCTACAGATATCCTCTAATTTTTTCCTCCAGGTTTTCACATAATTATACATCCCTTCAAAATCTTTCCGTGTTACACAGGAAGGATCAAGGTATAGTATTTTGGAGTGGCAGACTGCATGTCAGTGCTTGTGTTCCAAACTGCCCATTCAAGTGTTCATGAAAGAAGGCCAAAAAAGAATAAAAATTTAAAACACAAAAATGTCAAGAACAGGTCCAAACATGGCATAAGACAATATGATAAAGTATGTGAGGGAATATCTATTAACTATAATATTTATGGAAAATGAATGAGAAGTATTTTGGATTTTGAAGGAGAATCCATTAGCGTGAGGCAGATGGAGAAACAGCATCTTTCCCTTGCTGAGAGGTGCCGATGGAGAACGCTTCCTCTCTGTGGGCCAGTGAGCCTCCTCATGCCAACTGCCAGAGCATACGGCTCCCTCTCCAAGTGCTCGGCGCGCCTGGGCCGTGCGGGCCTCCAGGTGCAAGCGGAAAGCCTGTTCCCTCCAGTGCTCCCGGGTCCCGAGTGATACAAGTGAAAGGAGCACAACCTCCCTGAGGGAAGGACGGAGGCTGGTGAGAGGCCAGCACCTTGATATTAACGGGGCTGAAGTACTTCAAGGTAATGGGGTTTTCAGACCTGTTGCTAATGGGCCCCACCCTCACAAGGCCACCCCTACAGTCAGGAGCTCTGACAATTATGACAGCTGTCGCTTTTTAGGGATGAACTGCCCTATGTGCTTTCAGTTTTTATATCATCTTGTCTTCAAAATAACCCTTTTCCCGTTTCCTTTTTAAAATGAATATTTGCTTTGAGAAATTTGAGATAATTCACAAAGTACATTTGAACCTACTTTCTGGAACCGGCCATTGTTACATTTTTATCAGTGAGTGTAACTTTGTTTCATGTAATAGTCATCTGTCCACCCCTGTGAACCCCCCCACGTGCTGGGCCTTCGGGATAGACGTGATCAATGAGAACCCTCCTGCCCAGAGGCCTGTCCGGCTCTGCAGGTGCATCTGTGGGATATGATTGCCTAGTAATCTCAGGCATATAGGGCAGACAGCGTGCAAGGAAGAATTACACAAAGTAAACCAAACACATTTTCCTGCACCAGGTATTTAAGAAGCTTTCACATAAAATATATCATTTCAGCTTGAACAAGAATGATGAATAGGAATCCTCTAGGCAAATAAGTAGGGGCAGGATATTCCAAAGAAGGGGAACAGTGTATTCAAAGGCTAGAGGCCACAGGACAGACTGCCATGGGTAAGAGAGAGCTTGGAGTGGCTGGAGAGCAGGCCATGGGGAGGGGTCAATTGAAAGAGCGATTGTGGGAAGACACTGGGACCAGAGCACGCAGGCCCCGAATGCCCACTTGGGAACTGGGGTTCTCTCCATTCGCCATTGTAGAGGAGGACCCTGTTGACTGAGGGACACTGGGAGGCTGTTGTCCAAATTACAAGGAGGGCAGGCTGTGTATTTGAGAGCCAAGTGCCTGAAATATCTTCAGGCCCGTGGATGGCAGACTTCTTGAATCCACACTTTGATGAAGTGATCTTGTACCAAACCACACTCCCAGTTCACCAGGCTTTGCATGTTTAAATCCTGCCCACGGGTTTCAGCTGTCTCTGGCATGACTCACACTCCTTACTCTCCATTGCTTAGTTCATTTTACAAAACTTGTTGCCTGGAATTCTGAATGATTCCTACAACATTTATCTTAATTCCTGATGCTAATGTAACACATCTCATGTTGACAATAAAGCAGTGGTACAGATGGAGGGTATTTTTTTTGGTACAATTTTATGACTTTAAAGTAAACAAAACAGGAATTGGCTAGTGTCACTATACTCATTTTGTTTAAAAATATATTAAAATACTGTACATTTATTTCATTAGGACATTCTATAGTCCCAGCCTCATAGAAAAATTTCTTAATCACTTTCAGAAAAAGGAAGAAACCACCAAGAAATCACAAAATTAACAGAAAAACTCTAGCTTATCCCATCAGAGTTTGAACAGAGGAGAATGGCCAGAGGGATAGTTTTGCAATTCTTCTTCTATTTACTGTAGTTCGCTCCCATTCTGACTGCACATAGCATCCGAGACCACAACCATAGTTTTACTTGATTTTTTTTTAACTTTAGGGGAAAAATTAAGTCTAGAGTAATGGTAAGAAAGTCCCTGGTTAGAGCCTGCGTGGAAACATAAGCTTCAAGAGAAGAAAATGGGGTAGGCTGTAAAGAAAGCTCTGTGACTGGTGCCTGTACATTTAGAAAGGAGACTAGCAGACGAGCAGGTACCTTAACCTAAATACAGTTGTGAGAGTTACATGAAACTGCAACAGTGCCAGGAAGGCTAATAGAGAAAGAAAGAAGCCTGAGTCTTGCAAAATATGCTCGGAACAATAAAAAGACACTTTTGCTAGGCTCAAAACAAGAAGGGAAAGGAGGAAGAGAAAGTTCCATCCCTTGGAACAGATGGTGTAATGGGAACAGAACGACGTAAGTGCTGTTTTGCTTTTGTCTAATTCACGAAGGGAGCTGGTCTCCCAGAAGCTGTTCGGGGAAGCTCAGTGGAGATGCCTTTTAAATCCCACGGTGACTGCGAAGCCAGCGGGCCAGCACTCAGCATTCAGAGGCCTCGTCTCCGGACCAGAAGAATTCCCATATCAGATATGACACCAGGCTAGATCCAAAACACCTGAACAGGTTGGAACACGTGCCATGATATAATAGAGATAAATAATTTTTAAAAAGCAAGCAAACAAAAACCCCCACTACATTTAAATGTCCTACTGCATTGAAAAGGTAAATGAGGAGAGGAAAACATTATGGCCCTAACAACCCAAGAAGTAATAAGATCCTAAATTGCATTTATAAAATTATATTATTAATAGCATAACTTAGCATTGTGTTTGCTTTTGATAATTACATTTTAAGAAGGCTCTTGAAACAAGTACCTTCGGAAGATGGTAACTAAGATGCAGCAGGCTCCCTTTGTATCTGAGAAGCAGTCGATCTGGTTTAATCCATCTGATTTAGTAGGAAATGGTGGCCCTGAGATGTCTAGTTATGCCAGAAGAAAGTCCAACAAACAACAGCAACCACGGAATTTAAGAGGCTGTCATGCGGAAGAGATGTTTTGATTTCCTCTGGACTAAAATCTATGACTAGGTCCAAGGTTTGTAATTGATGGGGAAGCTGGTTTTAGCTAAAAGTGGTGAAAGCAGAATTCCCCTTTCTGTCGCCTGCTGTGGTGCTTGTCCAGCTATCTGTGCTGAGGGCGTTCCTGTCTTCCACTGGGGTGTGGGCTCCCTAAGGAAGGGGGATCGAGCTTTGTCCTCTTGCTAGTTCTTCACAATCACCCTAGAGCTTGTGTTACACTGAGTTGAATGGGTTGTTTAACAAACAGAAACTTCCAGAAGCGTGGTGGGATGCATTGCAGACAGGATCTTCCCAGATTCCAGCAATTGTCGCACAACGTGGAAGGCAGATAATGTAGATAGGTGAGAGGGAATTTCTTTTTGTTTTAGTTTGGAGTTCCAGGGCTCTCTAAAGCCACGCCTCTGTCCGTTCCATGAGGAATCAGTGAATCACATGCGATAAGGCTGTTTCATTATGTATTCTTCACATGTGGATACATTATCACAGCTTATTTAGAAAAAAGGAACAAACAAACATCATTAGTGCCTTCTGCATCGAGGCCCGAAACTATGACCAGTTTGGCACATGAAGTGCTTAATATCCTGGAATCGATATTAGATTTTGCTGGGGTGTGAGTCACTCATTTTGTTTTTCTAGAATGTCAGTTTCTGCTATTTTTCTGAAAACCATATGTCATTATCAAAAGACTCATACCTCAAGTTTAAGGCTCTTTCCATACTGAATATGATTCATTATTTTAAATTCTGATAATTTAAAAACATAATATTCATATCCCTTACTGAAAAACACATCTTATAGGCATATGGATGGAAATATTACACAAGACTCTCCATTGTCCTCTTTAAGTAGGTGGAAGAAAATTTTCCTTTATGACATTTATCAAATAAGATGGTGAAATCCTGGTTATTATCTGAGTCAAAGACAAAAAGAATCCCTAGCTTTTTCACTTTAATTGTGGTTGCCTCCTCTTAATCACTTTTATTTTCTAATGTCACATTTCCAAAAGATTGTATAAATGATTTCATCATCTATTGGAAAACATGTATTTGTTTTCATTGGCATATTTTCAAATTATAGGAATATTATTCATATTTTTTTAAATGCAGTATCTTTCTTGTTTTTTTTTGCTTAAATACTTACATTTAATAAAAGTCTTACTGGGTAAATTAATCAAGTAATTGAAAACTCTAACGACTATTTTTTCAGGCTCATACTAAGAAGAAAAAACCTTTAAAGAAATGATTTCCAAAGTACATTATGACTTATCCATAAAAACATAAGCAATTCATTTTGGTACCTAAAGTTATTGAGTGTGTTTAATCACACAAAAAAACCACTATTTGTTTTGCTTTAAAAAACTTGATTTATAAGTAATTTAAAATCATAGAAAATGAAGAGAGTACATTGAAGCAAATAAGAGCACTTTAAGTTCAAAAAATGAAACTGCAGAAGAGAGAACATAAAACAGTATCTCACCATAAGTGGAAATTGTATCATTAAAATGGAACAAGACCATGTCTTACAAGTATTTCAGGAGCGGTGGAATCTGGGGCCCAGACCGTCAAGCTGGCGGCAGATGGGAAACTTCCACCCACTTCCACTGGGCCATAGCTTTTCCTCTACTGTGCATTTTGCAAAATATAAACCTGTACTCACTCCAGCTGGAAGGCCTTTCCTCAGAAGGCCCGTCACCCATTTTGAGTTCTGTCCCTTCTGGGATGCTGCTGAGTGTGTTATTTGGGGGAATTTACGGGGCTCAGCTTGCTGGCATGTGTGTCCTCCACTCGACAGGGGGTCGGAGACCTGTGCAAGCCAAAGCCAGGGAGAATGCATGTCCGGTGTTTGCCTGGCAAGTTCCGGTTTGTGCCATGGCCCATTACAAAGATTGACAACAGCTTCACTCCACTCCCGCATGCCTTCAAGGCGAGCGGGAAACCCCCTGTCCCTGCCATGGACCACACTGTGTCCTCAGAAGAGGCATTTCGTGAATGAGGCCCTTGTTGGGAATAGGGTCCTTGAAGATGTGATTTGTTAAGATGAGGCCAAGCTGAATTAAGATGTGCCCTACTCCAGCAAGGGCAGCTTCCTTACCAGGAGAAGAAATTTGGACACAGGTGGATGGACAGACAGAGAGGGAAACGAGCCACGTGATGGAGGCAGAGAATGGGTCACGCCACCAGCCCCAGAGCACCGTGGGTGGCCAGCGAGC
>PVKH010012315.1:0-17308 GCA_004027955.1 Chaetophractus vellerosus | reverse complement strand
GCATACTACATGGGAGGCCCCAGGTTCGGTTCCCGGGGACCTCTCCTAGCAGGCAGACCGCCTTGAGAAGAGCAAGCCGCCATGGGCAGGGCAAAAAGCTGCCACGGACAGGGCAAAGCCACCACGGGCAGGGCAAGTCGCCCGCGAACGGAGCACAGCCAGCCACCCGCGAAATGAAGCGGAGCCGGCCGTGAATGGAAGCAGAAGCCACCCACAAGCGGGGCAAAGCCGCCTGCGCGGTGACCGGTCTCGGCACGTCACCACAACAGGGGGAGACAAAGCGGTCAGAGAGGAACACAAGAATGGACACACAGCAAGAGCAAGTGGGGGGGGGGGGATATAATAAATAAAAAATAGATCTTTAAAAAAAAAAATCTCATTTTAGACTTGCTTATGTTATCAAGTTTAAAAGTAATAAATGTTCGATCTGCTATTGAATGTTACATTTACGATTTTTCTTCCATCTTGAACTTATAGATTATATAATTATAAAAAATATATTTCCTTATAGAAATAATGTCCTTTTTCTTTTCATATGCTCAAGGCTTAGAAAACACTCACCCTCTACTTTTCTAACCTAAATGTCTTTTATCAAACATTGGCATTGCTACTTAAAAGTATAAGCTTTCATGATGAGTGAAAACAGACAACGTGGATTATACATTAACATATTTGTTATTTGATCTGGAGTCAGTTTTCCAAACATTTCACTTAATTTCCTATCAGCAACTTAAATGTTACCATTAGTGAGCATTTAGTACTATGTAAAGAATACTCTGGGTACCTTTGGATGGGGAGAAGTCAACATCATATAACTGCAGTTAAAATTTACCCTTTCAACCAGAGGGTATCAAGCTGTGAGTATAATGCTGCTTTCTGTTTCTAGTAGCATTAAGCTGCTGCTGTTACCTGAGCATGCTGGCTTTGCACAAGCTCCTCTTTCCTGCGTTTCATGAGCTCTTTTCTCAGCTCTTTGGGTGCTTTCTCCACTTCATTTATAACCTACAGTGTATAAGCATGCAGGAGGTGGGGAAATAATACTTTCTCCACAGCAAGCATTTATGTGAGCAGACAAGCAGTCAAGTATTAAAGTTGTTTTTAAAAAGTTCCTTTCAACATGCATTAGCACAAGTGTTAGTTTGGTGAAAAAGAAAGAAAGGATAGAACATGCTTAATCTCAGTGCAGAAAGGGATGTTACGCCACATAAAAGTTAATTAGTTGCTTAATTATCCTTATATATCATTTTCTCATTTAAAGGTCCAAAGGCAATCAGTGAAGAATTACCTGTAGCACTGATGATGAACTAAATATGATAAACTTAATCTATCTTCTTGAAAGATCATATAATGATAAACAAATCGAATAGTGTCTGAAATGCTGAACATAAGGAAAGCTAATGCCATTTATAAAAGTGCAAAATTTCATAACTGGCTTGATAATACTAAAGAAATAATTCTAAATGAAATCCACTTAATGAGATTAAAAAAAGGGAAAACTATAGAATAATACACAAAGGAGAAATAAATAGTAAGTTTTCCCCATAAAACACACCATTTTACACAGCGTGATAAAAATGAGCATATCTGATGATTCTGTGTAGGAGCAGAATAACATTTTCCTTTGCTGACAATTTAAGCCAAACTTAATTGTCAACTTTAAAATTAGTAGTATGTGCTTTCTTAAATATCAGTTTAGTAAACTATGGTTTATTATACCAGATGAAGTATAATATAAGATGAAGTATATTTATGGCTCCTTCTTTTAACCATTTTGAAATCCTAGATATGTATTACTTCTAACAATAGATCTGTAATTCAACTACAGAAAACAATCATGTGTTTACAAGTAGAAGCACTGAAAGAAACCAGATTCCAAATCACCACATGCTACTGATGGTCTGTGAAAGAGACTGATTTTGATTTAACATAGTGTATTTAAAATTTCCCATCAATAACCCCTCATGAAACCAAATCACCATTAAAAGGAAGAGATTTCCCAAATGCAAGAATTTTAGCGATAAGGAAAAAAATGCACAATATAATTATTTAAAATATGCATATTATGATCTCAAACACATTCATTCATTGGCTAAATCTCTCCTACCCCAAAACAATAATAGCTGGAAACTTTTATAGATTTAGGATTAAATCATATATTTACCTGTTTAAAAAAAGTTTAATTTAATGAGATATAAGAATAACCTCTCTTAATAAATAAAACGTACCCAAGGTTTTAAGAAAATTAATATATAGCTCCATTAAGTCACACATCATCGTATACAGTACATTTCTATATAAAACAAAAAACAGTAACAAAATGGTAATTTTTAGAAGTGGTAGCCACATCAAATAAAATTATATACTATTTCATTCATCTCTATGTAAAGAAATCATAAAAAGCACTGTATTTATTAATGTTAGCCTCTATCTTTTTAAAAGCAGACCTTTATGATTCAGCAATATGATGTTTAATTTTCTTAGTAATTTAAATGTTAATGTCAATGAATGGGCATTTGTGATGTAAAACAAAAGTGAAAATGCATTTACTAGTTCAGTTGATTTTTTTGCCCTCCAACCTAAAAGTATTGATCAAAATTATATGTCCCTGATCATAATTATATAATTTCATAATTATATCATGAAAAGGTAAATCCTCCTCCTACACTGAAGGTACAGGATAAATTATAAAATATCTCTGAAAATTGCTTATATGTAAAGCTCCCTTAGTTTTATTTTAATTTAGGGACCAAAAAAACCACACACTAATATGTAAATCTTCTGAATAAATGACAATCTTATAGTAAATAATACTGCAAATACATTCTATAACAATATGGAACAGTTTCAGGAAAAAAAGTCACTGGACTCAAATGACTTTACAGATATTTTACACTCACAACTCCTCAAAGCTTCTAAGAATTTGATGAGCTTATAGATATTATTTCAATTTCACGTTATTCAGCTTTTGTTTTGGCAAAATGTTCAAGAAAGGTAGTCAAGCTAATGAATAAAAAATATGTTAAAAGTATGAATTAAAAATGACAAATATATAATTAATAAATAATGAGTTCTTGCTGCCACAGACACAATATAGTAATTTTTCTTTAAAAAATAATTTTATATCAGGCCATAAATGCTGCATTAATAAAAGAAGATTGCTAGACTTCTAGAAGGAAGATGGATTAGACTCAATTTGGAAGACTTGGTTCAAGGTTTAGCCGGACACTTACTGGTAGCTTTGTGAAACTGGGCAGGTCAGTTAAACCTCCTTTCTTCTGGTTTTCTTGGCAGTAAAATGGAGATAACACCTGACCTTACTACTACCCTACCTGACTTTTGGAAAAACTGAATAAGAGAATGCATGAGTGTTATTTAACTATCAAGTATTATTACTAATTCCTTAGACAATCTTAAAGTGTACATAAAAAATAGTTTTAGTAATTAAAAATAATAGTTACACTTACCTCCTTCTTTCGGTTCTTTAACATATTCTGGAACTTGGACAGCTCTTTCTCTTGTTCTCCTTTAATGCGTTTGGCTTCATCTCGCAAGCGATTTGTGTGTTCTTGTTCTAGGCGTTCAATAGTCTGTTTCTGCTGTTTTTCTAGATTCTCAATTTCTTGGTCATATTGTCGCTTTTTACTCTATAAAAAAATATAGCTCAAAATCATTTCACTTTTCTATCACCCATATTAAACAGTGAAGATGTTTACTAAGAGCACATAACTAGCATATAAATTTAGCAATGTTATAGAACCTTTGCAATACTGAATAATCTAATTTAATTCCTCACTACTCAGGTCAAAGTGCACGAAAATATATTAATAAAGTTTTCAAAAAAGTAAGTACATTTTTTACTAATGTGAAAAATATTTTTCTATTATACAAGCAATAGAATGCTCAAAATTTTTAGACAATTCAGAAGAATATCCAGTTGCTATTAAGTACTAAATTAGGTTAGAAAAATGTCAATATTTATCCAATAAAATCTTTGATAAAGCAAAGAACTTATTTGAAGTCTATTTAACAGTTTAACATTACTTGTCATTTTCAGAATTATTCTTCCTCACTAAGATTTAAAATAAACCTATTCCACAGAAAGAATTCTTTCTGGAATTATAAACCTACTCTTTCAACCAAAGATTACTGCTGATATATTACTTCAATAAACTGCAATTCTGAATATAGGTACAGTTAAATATTTGGAAAGGGCATTTTCTTAGAGAAAATAAAGAATAAAAAGTAAAACATTGGGAGCGGAGGTGGCTCAAGCTATTGGGCGCCTCTCTCCCACTTGTGAGGTCCTTAGTTCGATTCGTGGTGCCTCCTAAAAAGAAGATGAGCACAACAAACAGACACAGAGTGCAGACAGTGAGAACAAATGGGGAGTGGGAGGAAGGGGGAATAAATCTTAAAAAAAAAAAAAAAAGGCTTTAAAAAGTAAAACATTTAGAAAATGTTTTGGGGAAAAAAGGAAGCACAGTTTTGATAAAGTTCTGGAAAGCAGAATATAAGTACTATAAAAATACTAAATAACAAGAAAAGTTCATTATTTTCTTAGGAATTCTCAGTTATGAGCTAACAAATGAAATAAACAGTACCATACTTAACACAAAACAATCATCACTTAAAATTATAAGTACAGCAAAAGGACTATATTCAAAACTTAAATTCTATAACATTTCAAGTGATCTTTTTCTGTCTTCATTAAACTACGTGTTTAACATAAGTGATCAGAATTTCATATGTCAATACTAATTCCTTTCCTAACTTTGAGCACAAGATAAAAGCTGAAGGCGCTCAGTAACAATTACCCTTGATTAGGCAGCACTTTTTAACAAGGAAGTTGAAATTTAATTGTAGGAGTCAGAAAAGTAAGTATTTTTGGAAAAGCTCTCAGAAAATTCTAATATTCAGCCAGATTGGAAGACAACTGCTTAAGTCTTGGATTCTACACCTGAATGATCAAACAGTAACATTAAAAATTCTCTAGTAATAGGCATACCTAAGAACTTTTTAAACCATCTACTGATTATAGGTTTTCATGATGGATTTTAATCAGAGAAAAATGAAGACACTCATCACTCCTAAACTATTCATGAATCAGTAATAGGAAAACTGGGATGAAAGATTTTTTCAAGTGAAAAATCATAAAAAAGAAAAAAGAAAAAAGAAAGGCATCCTGAACACTAACAAAATATAGGCCAGAATAACACAGCACAAAGTCAGAATAACACAGCACAAAGCCAGAGAAACCCAGTAATTAGAGAATAAGGTCTATAACCTAATTTTTTTTAAGCATCAAATTTCATTGTTAAGAAAATGGTGCAAAACTCTAAGACTTTACCATCATTTCTTGCTCAAAGCGCCGGAAAATTTGTTCACGTTGTTGCTGCAGTTTGCTATTGAGCTGTTGTTGGGCTCTTTGCTCTTCTTTCTGAAGAAATCTTAATTCCCGAAGTTCCTGACGTCTGATAAAGTTTGATGATAAAGAAAGACAGCAAAAGTTACCTTTGAAGTAATATTTAGAAAAAAAAGTTTAAAAATAATGTGGTTTTTTTTTTTTCCCAAATGGAAAAGTAAGCAATAAAAGGGTGATCCCAAATTAGCCAAGGATTTACCCTTGTTTCTCTATTCTTCAGACTTTGCAGGGACTGGAAAGAAACCACAAAAGCAGTTTTAATTAGGGTGTATCTCTACTCACCTAAGAAACCTCAATTCTTCAGTTTTGGAATCACTATCTGTAACTATTTTCGATGTTGTTACACTCACTTCTACACCATCAACGACAAATTTGCGTGTTTTCTTCAAAGTTTTCTTTTGTCTTCTTGTATCCTGAGTGGGATTTCATTTTAGTTAGGCTTTGTATATAGGGAATAATTTTCTTCTTTAAAAAAAAAATTAAACAGCCATGAAGATTACATAAAGGTTACACATATAAACTATGAATAGAAAGCAGTAAGACTCATCTATGAAACCAGTTATATCACCATAAACCTTGTCTGTTTTATATATGACTTTACAGATGAAATCAAATAAAACTTTTTATGATGTGCATATATAACTTTTACTGTACCATAATTAGGTACTAATGGTAATGAGCAATTCACATAAATGACTAATTAGTATAACTTTTACATGGTAACCATTTTCCATTCTATTTTCACTTTGTGGGCCTCTCAGTCAGTGAAAAAAAGTAAACTGGAAAAAAAAAAAAAGAAGAAAATCCAGGCAATACATGTAATAATTTGGGGCAGATAGGCAGACTAATCAGTCACGTCCTGGAGTCCTGTCCTGAAGATCAGTTTTCCTAGGTTTTTCTGCTTTCCACAGTCTTCTCTTCTGCTACTTGTTTACACAGGATCTTTAAGAGATTATTTTTCAAAGGGCACTCAATCCATGGTTCATCTGTATCAGAATTCCATGGGATCTGTTATTGCAAATGCTGATTCTTGGTCCCTATCCCAGACTTACATGTAGGTTCCCTTGGTAATTCTTAAGCATTCTAAGGTTTGAGATTTATGCTCCCAAAGTGGCAAGTGTTAAGGGTTTTAGTTTTTGGTTTTGTTTGTTTTCTCCATGATGGTTCTAATAGCAGTAGCAAGGGCTATGGCAGAGGAGGCAAGAATAGTTATTTGTATAGGCTAGCGGTAAATCCAGGACTGTTTACACTTTAAATGAGCTTAAAAAGATTATTTCTTCAATTTCTCAATACTTTCATATATTATTGATTCTTGCTAAAATAGTATATAGATATGTGCAACTAGAGAACCTAAATTACACTGCTATGGCACTATTTTGTTCTGTTTATCTATATCAGGTTAGTGAAAATAGATAGGTGCTGTTGGTGATGGGGTGATATATGGGAATCCTGTATGGTATTACATGATTATTCATTAAAAGTTTGAAATTTTAAAAAAAATTATACAAAAAAAAAAAAAAAAAAGATAGGTCCTAACAAAAAATTTAAAGAAGATTATATCCAGAATCTCTCTCCTTGGTTCTTTAATTCATTACCTTCATAGGCTTTAAGAATTTTATAGGATTTAATACTACACTGATTTAGTGCTGTTTTATTTTCAAAACATCAGTTTCACATAAACCCTAAACAGCTAAAATAACAAAGAAAATCACAAAGACTTACTTGTAAAGATATGGATCCACTGTCTTTAGTTTTGCTTAGGAAGCTAGAGATGGATAAATTCAAGTCAATGCTGCTATTATCAGCAGTGGAACCAGTGCCAGAATCAGTATCATTTTCCTTTTGCTTCTCAGATTCTGGGAGCAGCATGATTTCAGTTTTTGATAATGCACCTATTTCTCCTTTATTTTCTGCATCTTCAGAATTGATATTAATACTTGGTACTGGAACAGGTTGAGGTTCATTGGGTTGTGAAGCCGTAGTAACTTGAGGTTCTGGTTTAAGTGGCACTTCACATGGAATTGCTTTTTGCTCTGTATCTTTATGATCATCTTGAGTTTTACTTCCTAAAGCCTTTTGGTCAGTATAAATCTCTGCACTTCTGACTTCTATTTCTTCAGTGCTACTTAACTCAATAATTTCCCCAACTTCATTTGCCACTGGCTCCTCATTGGTCTCCAATATGTTCTCTGACCTGGTGATCAATTGTTTCTCATTTTTACCTTCTATGGATTTTTTATCGCTTTCATTAGTTTCAACTATTTCTTCAATAGGAACTTCCTCAGTACCACCAACCTCAGGACTTTCCTTAGGCTTACTTATTAAGTTCTGGCCTACTTCAACCACTTCTTTCCCATCACTGCTCTGAACATCCTCAGCTTTGTTTTTAATAGCCTTCTGAGCAAGATCTACCACCTCATTTGTTTCTACATTGCTTGTATCACTGATGACATCCCTTTGAGTTTTGTCATCTTTTCCCAATTTCTCTTGGGTGTCTTCCTTTGTAAAACCAACTTCATTATCAACTGCCTGAATATCTGACTCTTTTTCTCCAGTCTCTTGAGAAACTAAATCCAATGTTTGAATAGAAGTATCTTTAATTTCTTCTGATTTTATAAGCTTATTTTCCAATATTTGTTGTCTTTCCTGATCCCTGTCTTCCTCAGGTTTCAGATTATGGTCAATATTTGTATCTAAAATTATGGCTATATTATTCTCTTTTTCTTCATCAACGGAATTAATGTCCACAGTTTCTTGGTCTTCTGTGTCAGGTAGATTTTCAAGCTCAGATATTTTCTCTTCTCTCCCATTCTCCTTGATTACTGTTGTTATGTTTTGGAGTTCAATTGTAGTTTCTGAATGAGCATCATTAATATGTTCATTAATAGCCTCTCTAGCTTTTTCATGTTCATTAGTGGTGGGTTTTTCATTAAGAACTTTGCTGTTAAATTTATCTTCAGAAGTATTACGTTCTGTTTTTTCTGAGACAGATTCCAAGATACAAGCATTTTGTGAAAGTTTATCTTCTTCAGAACTGGCAATACTAAGGTCAGAAGAGGCACGCTTACTTGCAGGTATTGGCTAAAAAAGATTTTAATAAGTAAAATATGCTTAATAAATAGTCACTGGATGATAATTACATATATATTTTTAGCATTAAAACATCTCAGGATGGTTATGCTTATATAAACAACTTTAAACAAAGTATTGTTTTTATATATAGTCATAACTTATCTTTATTCAGTAAAAGTTGTTATAAAAATAATTTAAACAATTGACAATTCTTCACATAATAAATACAGGGAAAATGGATAGCAATACACTATTAATCTTTACCTCTAAAATTAAAGATTTCATTCTGCCACCCCTCAATTAATCCTTAGATATGGGTATAATTACGCTTCAAAACCCAAAGTACTGCTTTCTACCCCTGGTTTCTTTGAGCTAGGACATAAAGAAGAAGACAAGGTTTACTCTGAAAGTATCTGATTGCATACCCACTTCCTTACTTCTATGTGGTCTCCACTTTAACTGAAGAACATTGGGTTCTAGTTAGCAACTAACAGCAAAAAAAAGGGCTCACTATTCTTGAAAATTATGTCAAATTTCCATTTCAAATCATTTAAATAGACGATAAAATGTTTGTTAAGATGTGTATATACACCTTTCTATAGTCCAAACCACTTAATAACTAAGATATATATTTCAAAAGAACATAATGTATTTAAACATAATATATCTGTAACAGTTAAAATTTTTTCCCTTGATAAAAGTTTCTTTTAATTATTATAAATATTTTAATCAATAATTTCACATGATACAACTTATTTACCGTATGTTTAAATTAACTTTACAAGAAAATGGTCAGGCGAGTGGATGTAGCTCAGTGGTTGAGTGCCTGCTTCACATATTTGAGGTCCCGGGTTCAATCCCAGGTACCTCCTAACAAAAACAAAGAAAAGAAAAAATAAAAGAAAATGGTACTACAAAGCCACAGTAATCCAAACAGTACAGTCCTGGCATAAAAACAAACAGTTCAATGGAACAGAACTGGGAATTCAGAAATAAACCCTCACATCTATGGACAACTGATTTTCAACTAGGAGGCCAAGTCCACTCACTGGGGAAAGAACAGTCTCTTCAACAAATGGTGCTGGGAAAACTGGATATCCACATGCAGAAGAATGAAATTGGACACCTACCTCATACCATATGGAAAAAATCACTCAAAATGGATCAGTGACTTAAATACAAGGGCTAAAACCATAAAACTCTTGGAAGAAAGGGGAAAATCTTCAGGACCTTGTATTAGTCAACAGATTCCTATACAATGATACCCAGAGCACAAGCAACAAAAGAAAAATAAGATATATTGGACTTCATCAAAATTTAAAACTTCTGTGCATCAAAGGACATTATCAACAAAGTGAAAAGACAACCTATAAAATGGAAGAAAATATCTGGAAATCATATATCTGAAAAGGGTTTAATATCCAGAATATATAAAGAATTCCTACAACTCAACAACAAAAAAACAACCCAATTTAAAACTGGGCAAATTATTTTAGACATTTCTCCAAAGAAGAATACAAACGGCCAATAAACACATGAAAGATGCTCAATATCATCAGCCATTATGGAAATGCAAATCAAAACCACAATGAGATACCACTGCACATTCATCCACTAGGATGGTTATTACTTGGGAAAAAAAACAACAGAACGTAAGTGCTGGTGAGGATGTGGAAAAACTGGCGCACTGTTTGTGCATTGTTAGTAGGAATGTAATGTGTAGTCTCTGTGGAAAACAGTTGGGTGGTTCCTCAGAAAGATAAACATAATATGATCCAGCAAAACATTACCATATGATTCAACAATTCCGCTTCCAAATTATATACTGAAAAGAACTAAAAATAGGGACTCAAACATGTATTTGTATATCAATGTTCATAGCTGCATTTTTCACAACAGCTAAAAGGTAGAAGCAAACCCAAGTGTCCATCATTGGAAGAATGGGAAAACAGTGAATATCTACAATGTAATATTATTCATCCATAAAAAGGAATGAAGGGAGCAGATGTGACTCAAGCAGTTGAGCACCTGCTTCCACACAGGAGGTCCCAGGTTCAGTTCCCAGTGCCTCCTTAAAACAAACAAACAAAAAACAAGCAAACAAACAAAAAAATCAACTCAGGGGAGCCCATGTAGCTCAGTGGTTGGGCACCAGCTTCCCAAATATTCTGTCTGGGATCCAATTCCCAGCCCTGGTATCTCAAAAAAAAAAAAAAAAAAAAAAAAGGAATGAAGTTCTGATACATGCAACAACAACAACATGGATAACCCTTGAAGGTATCATGTTGTATAAAATAAACCAGATAAAAAGAACAAATATTGTATGACATGAGTTACATGAAATACCTAGAATAAGTAGAATAAGCAAATTCATAGAAGCAGAAAGTAATTTATAGGATACCAGGGGCTAGGGAAGGGGTTAGGAAATGAGTTATTGCTTAATGGGAAGAGGTTTTTTTTTGAGGTGATGAAAATTTTGGTAATAGATGGTGGTGATGATAGCACAATATTGTGAATGTAACCATTATCACTGAATTGTACACAAATGGGAAATTTTCTATGTTACAAGAAATTTCTTTAAAAGAAAATGGTACTTTATAGTAAAAATAGAGAACAGTTGATAGAAAGTAAAAATTTAAACAATCCTTTTAAGCAACTCTAAAAAAATATGTAAATGAAATTTCCTTTATAAATACTGACCAGAGAATTTTCTGTTTCCTCCTCATCATCTTCCTCTTTGCCATCTTCAACTTCTTCTGTTACTTCAGCCTTTGCCTCTGCAATCAATTCTCGAATTGGTTTGTTGGAATTGACAGTAACAAAGGGATGCTGTTGATCAAAAAGAGAGCACATGCAATAATAGCTGAAATACTTGCTTGTAAAGTAAGTTTCAAACATAAAACACACATGCTTACATGAATAAAAAATATAAATACATGGGTAGGAAAAAACAATTTCAGATAATGTTATCTCTGGGAAGGGAAAGAGGGAAAGAAATTGGGACAGAGGTGGGGGCTGCCTGCAATTTTTTTTTTTAAAACAAATCTGAAGCAAATATGTCAAAATGGTAATCCTTGTTAAATTTGGCTAGTACATTTAGGTACTATTTTGTATGTTTGTAAATTTCATACTCTAAAATTTGAAAGAAAATTTAAGGCAAATTTCAAGTCAGTACATATTGTCTTAAAAAGAAAGAACAATCTATATAAATCCTGCCAAAGCTCAATAAAAGAATTATTAAAAAATTGAGAGTTCTGTTAAAGCGTTTACAAATACCTGCTTATTTAACATGGTTCTAATATTCTTCAGGATAAGATGTTTTTATTCATCTCTGTGTCCTCAGTACTTAATAGTGTCTGTCACAGTTTAAGACTTTCAAATATGAAGGGAGTGAATTAATAATAGAAAGCAATGTGTTCCAGGGATATACCTGTTGCACATAGCAAGGCAATTTTTTTCCTGCTTTTCCCCCAGGAAAAAAAAAAAGTTATTGCTTAATGGGAACAGAGTTGGTCAACCTAAAACACTATAATGCATGAATTATAAAATAACTCAGCCTAACAGTAATTGCCTCCAGATCTGCCACTCCATTTGTACATCTCTAATATTAACTGGCAAGTTTTATTTCAAATAGTATAAATAGTTGCTGCTATGAAACAAAATTAATCCAGTCACTTTAACATTTTTAAAAAGTCAACGATACCTACCTAACACTTATATTCACTATGAGACAAAAAATAATTAGTTCATGGCCCCTACTCTCAATCACTTTCTAGTAATTAGACAAGTGGAAGTAACTAACAAAATGGAAAGATTACAATTAAACTGAATCAAAAGGCACAATAGGAATGACTTATAAGCTAAATGTGTTTTAGTAATGGCAGCACATATGTTTGTAAAGCAAATATTACCTATTATGATGTATGTTGAGTTTCCACAGGAAAACTCAAATAGAAACAGAGGACACAGAATGAATCTGAAACTTTACTCTTTTTAAAGAGATGTTAAAACAATTATATGATTTGCTGCTGACACACTATTCTTATCTCACCTGCAGTAGCTGAGATGTATTCCACCTGGCATCCACATTCTTTTCCAAGCATTTCTTTAGAAAGTCTTTAAAATTTGAAGACCTTTCAAAATAAAATTTTAACAATATAAAGAATAACATTCTATTATACTTTCTTGTTATTACAAATAAAACTGCTTGATAAATTACACTCTAGTTCCATTATGATTCTAATAGTATTAACTCAACATAAAAAAACTAATTAATGGGAATATTAAGATTTTATACTACTTATTTATTTTTTTTGTTACACATCCCCCCCTTTCTGCTAGTTCTCGCTTGTTCATTTTTGCGTTCTTCTGTGTCTGCTTTGTCTCCCCCCATTGCGGCAACGCGCTGAGTCAGCTCACCGGTGAGCGGCAGCCTTGCCCACTCGCGGGCGGCTTGCCCCGCTCACGGGCGGCTCTGCACTGCTCGCAGGTGGCTTGCCCTGCCCGTGGCGGCTTTTGCCCTGCCCACAGCGGCTCTGCCCTGCCCACGGCGGCTCCCTGCCCACAGCAGCTTGCCCTCTCAAGGCAGTCTGCCTCGCTCAGAGGCCCCCGGGAACCGAACCCAGGGCCTCCCATGTGGTGAACTGGTGCCCTATCCACTGGGCTACAGCCAGCCCCCTTTATACTACTTATTCATCTGTAAAAACATGTTAGACATATATGCAAATAGGTACAGTTATAGTCACTGAGGTAAAACTATATATTCTCAAGTATGTGAAAATCACAAAAATTCTACTCTTAAATTCCACAAATATAGTTCAACCACATACACAGCTCACTTTCTCATAGTATAGAAAATATCTTTTTCATGCAGAACTCAAATCACTCATATTTTCAAATATATGTGTTTTAAGAGTTTGTAAGGTCTTTAAGTCTTCAAAACACACCAACACTCAGTCATGTTTTTCAGTCTTCATAATATTTATCTAAATTTAAATACCCTTGGAAATTTGGAATAAAAAAACATCAAGTTTTGATTCTTAAAAAGCTTTGTTTAGAGTATTTTACCATTTTGATGGCTGTGCTAATGTAGGGGGCTCAGATTTTGCTATTTTTAGCAGCACTCGCATTGGATTTAATTCATGATGAGGTGGTTCTATCTCAGCCATTTCTATTAAAGTGACACCCAGTGACCAAACATCAGCTTTGTAGTCATAGGGTCTGTCTTTAGATGTTTCACACATGACTACTTCAGGAGCCATCCTATCAAGACAGAGAATTGAAAGGTGAAACGGTTAACTTAATAACAGTGATTGCAAACCACATAAAAGATAAACAGTATAAACAGTATGTGGACAAAATTAACGCGTAATAACTGGTGACACAACTAATACTGTATAAAAAAATTTCGTGAAACTAAGTACATACCAATATGGTGTACCAATAAAGGAATCTCTTCTTTGAATTGTCCTTGTGTTTTTAGCTGATACTCCAAAATCCGCTTGAAATAAACAAACATTATTTTATTTATTGAAATAAAATAAACAAAAGCTTAATGACAGCTCATAGGTATAGCTCATTGCATTTCATAGGGGGATGGAGGGAATTTCAAATCTTAAGTAAGGTCACTCTTATAAAGGGTAAGAAAGGGAAATAATTTCTCTACCACCCTAATCTTCACCACACACAAGCAAAAAACAAAACAAAAACAACCCTGCCAAAAAGAAAATATCCCATCATTAATACACATATTATCATCTTCTATAAACATCTTCAGAGACAAATTCTCCAGAATTGAAAAGAAAGTGGTAACTTTAACTTTAAAAGAGATCACAGTCTACTACTTCAAAGCAAATATTGCTGTTACAATTAAATCAACAAACTTGTTTTGCTGTAGTGTGAAACAAAAATTATACCAAAGCAGCCTTTCATGACTTAGTAAATGTCTTGTTAATCTCATCATAAAATATTACAAAGGAAAAATTTGTGAATTATATGTTTTCTGAATTACATTTTAGAGAATAGCAATATTATACAGCCTTATCAGTTGTTAACCCCACCATTTTAACTTGGGAGCTCAGACAACCATTAATAGCAACATAAGGTTGCTGCTATTACTGCATAATCACCTCATGCCATATATACACAAATTTTTAAAGTTTCATGTTTGACAAGCCACAGAGAATTCTCAGAAATGGATAAATATGAAAAACCCAGTATATAGTGCTCTTGCCCAAAGGCCTGGAACAGGCTATTGACTAAAAAAATGGTAGCTAATATTATTAACCATATTTATAAGTTTAACCTTGGTGATATTCTGCTGGTAGAACTCTTAAAGCATGCATAAAATCTTGCTTTGTATTATAATTAATCTATTATATGATTCTTGATGGTAAAATGGTTTTACACACACATATACACCTAAAAGAGTTTCAAAAAAATAGAAGGTTCTCTGTACTTATGACAATAAAGCAGAAATTGTAACTGTTTTAATGCTAACCAACTCAAAACTATTTTGGCATTTCGAAATCTTCAATAATATAGTTATTTTTAAAGGTATACACTGTTTTACACAAAACTATGTGCCTGTATTCAAACAAACTTTTAAAATTTATAAACAATAAAAGCATAGCAATAAAAACACACCCCATTAAAACTGAGAAAAATAAAATAAAAAAATAAAGGAGTTTCAAGTTAAAAAAAAAAAAAACACCCCAAAAAAGGATCAAAACTATAACATACTATTTCAAAATGAGCTACCAGACTTTAAAAAATTATATAAGACATAAAAGGATAACATGTCAGAAACAGAGACACTCACAAATGAATTAACAAAACAAGAAAAAATTAGAAAAAAAATAATTTCAGAAGTCAATACTAATCTAGAAAGAATGCAAGAACAAATAAATACAACATAAAATGTCATAAGAGAACTAGAAGAAGAAAACGAGACAAAATTTTTAAATAAAGATATAAAGAGGGGAGCGGATGTAGCTCAAGTGGTTGAGCACTTGCTTCCCATGTACAAAGTCCTGGATTCAACCCCCAGTACCTTCTAAAAAAAAAAAAAAAGAATGAAGAAATATAAAAAGAATTTGGGAGGAAGTGACAAATATTGACGGTAGACTAAGAAAGCCTAACATACAGATAATTGAAGTCCTTAAAGAAGAAAGTCAAAGCAGCAGAACACAACAAATAAATATATATAATTCAAGAAAAGTCTTTAAAAAAAAAAAAAAAAGAGGAAGATGTGGCTAAGGTGGGAGGTCCCAGGTTCGGTTCCTGGTACCTCCTAAAAACAAAACAAAACAAAAAAACAAAAAGCAAACAAATGAAAAAACCAACTCAAGGGAGCTGATGTGGCTCAGTAGTTGAGCGCCACCTTCCCACATACGAGGTCCCAGGTTCAATCCCTAGCCCCAGTAACTCAAAAAGAAAAAGAAAAAAAAAAAAAAAAAGATTTGAATATCAGAAAAGCACAGTATTAGAAAAATCTGATAAAATTACCAGTCTTTAAAGAAAAAAAAAAAAGTACATAACTTACAAGGAAAAGGAAATTAGATTATCAGACTTTTCAACAGCAACAAGTTATGACAGAAGAAAAGAGTAACACATTTCAGACACCCAAGAAAAGAAATGTGTATCAAGCATTTTCTATCAGCAAGACTGATCTTCAAGTATGAAAGGCATAGACAAACTGGTTTCAGAATTTAAGAATTCAAAGAACTCTTCCAGAGGAAACTACCAGAGAAGGAGCTTTAGGCAACCAACATGAGCAAAGACACAGCCACATAAGGATTGGTTGTGACAAATACAGAAATGAGGGTTAACAGGGAAAGATTATAATTTGTAATGGTTATGTGACCTGACAATGTAAATAGAGAAACCACCCATGCCAAAAAAAGGGGGGACAGAGGGACAGGTATACCACTGTAATATCTAAGATTATTTTGCTCCCAAATAACCAATGTTTGTCCCATTCAGGGCAAGATTATGGCATAGATAAAATATAAAGAAAAGAAAGCCAACCCCCAAGGTGTGGGACATGACTCGCAGGGATGAACCCCCCTGGCATCAAGGGATTATTACCAAGTGCCAACTAACGGTGCATTTGGAAAAAGAAAGGGGGAAATATTAAATACAAATAATTTTTTTATGATTTTTAAGAGATTTCAAAGTGAATCGGGAGGTCATTCCAGAGGTTACACTTATGTTCTTCTCAGCAAGATCTCATTGACTGCCATAGTAAACAGTGACTCACACATGGGGCCCCTGAGGGCTCTAGAGACATCCAGACACTATAGGTAGGGCAGACAATCTCAGGAATTCGACATCGTGTCAGTGGGCCTTACTTTGGAATATATGCTCCCTCATATAACAGAGTTAGACTCATTTATAATTTCCCTACACATGACTCTTCCGTGTCTTTTATTTGAACCTATAAATAGCACTATACTCATTAAGTATATGTCCCAGAGACTTAAGTTCATATGCCAGTTGAACCCTCAGTCTCAACAGAGTTGCAACACCTACTCTCCAGTTCATTGGACTTGCCCAGGGCAACTAACAAAAAGATGATGAGGGACAACACCCAACCCAAAAAACAGAGAATAGCTACAACTGCAAGCAAGACAGTTCCAACCATCTGCTCTGTGGGATCTAAGCCCCTCTAAATCAGAAACAGAGTGGGCATAACATCCCCAAATCCTCAAGACTGAAGGGAGAAATGCAATTATTGACTAAAATAGACTTATTATTATTCTAGCAATGGAAGAACTTGTATCACTGATATAAAGGCAGTGGTCACCAGTGATT
>PVKH010012314.1:0-17330 GCA_004027955.1 Chaetophractus vellerosus | reverse complement strand
TCTGCAGGAATGAGTTCAGGAAAGCTGAAGGAAGGTTAGGTCAGTGAGAGGGGTGAGAAGGAAAAGCAATAGAACACTAGAGAGATGAACGAGATTGGGGTTGAAGATAAAGTGATGGGCAAGGAAGAAGCTCCAAAGGGGTGAGGGTCTGTTGCTTAAGTAAACACCAACTCCTGTCTTTCTTTTCTTTTACTGATCCTAGAGATCAGTAGCTACTTCCTTCCCTGTCTCCTGCCACTACTTAATGTTTCTTCCTAGGGCCCTTGCCTCCCTGGACCATTGCAAACTGAAGGCTAGTTCACAGGCTTTACCTTATTCAGCGATCCCTAAAGCAGGATGATATAGACGTAAACAAATACACACACACAGTTACAGTCACACCTAAGCTTACACACAGGACTTCATCAAAAGACAAAAGATACTAAAGAGACAGTTTAGCTCAGTGGAGGAATTCCTGCCTTGCATATACAAGATCCCTGGTTCAGTTCCCGGGTCTCCTTAGAGAAGTGATCCAGAGAGTGATCCACTAGGTTATCTGGCATCCAGCTGATAAATAAAATCTTTGAGGAAAAAAAAAAGAAAAAGAAAGATACTGCTCACATTTGTGTTCTTCACTCAGCACACCAAAGAAGACACAGCCCTTGACTAGAATTCAGAATAAATGAGTTCTAGATTATCTCTACTTTTTCCTAATAGTACAACTTATTGGAGAAACGTGATATTTCCTTATCTATAGCATATTTATATTATGATAAAGGTAATATTTATAATATATTATCTATATATTATATAGATGATATTATGTTATATATGTATTATAGATAAATAAAATTTACCCTCCCTGCTTCTGGTTTCACACAGTTGTTATAAGAATCAAATGAGACACTGTGAACATACTTTGAAAATATAAGGCATAATTATATATTCCCAAACCCTGACTCAGAGAATCTCAGCCACATACACAAACATTGGGCAGTTATACCTAATAAGTAGATGGATAGGAAAGAAGCTGCTTGGCTTGCTGGAGAGGAAAATGTCAGTGGTGAAAAGTAAGTGTATGGGAACTACTTTGTCCAGAAACTGACCACATAAGATAATGCCTGCTATTTTTTGAGACAAGCTGTGCCTAAAAAGTATCCTTTCTTTCTTTGTAACATTGTGTTTCTAGACATAAAAAGAAATTAGGAAGAGTAGAAGAAAAGAGAGGCAAGCATAGGAAAACCAGTCTCAAATCTCTGGTTCTCTGCCTGATTCTAAATGAAGGAAATACCTCTTTGGGGGAAGAAGAGACCAGTGCACACAGGCATGGGTGTTAGTTTCTTTCTAAACAGCAGAACATGGTGCCTCAGCAAGACAGTTCAGAAAAGACACTATTTAATGTGGCCTGTTCAGTCACACTGAAAGGAGATTTCCAGCTGATATGTTTGATTGCTCTCACAGAGACAATGCCAAGATCACAAGGGAGGGTTTCTTATATTCAAGATAAGATTGGATGTGCCAGCTCTGACTGCTAATTTCATTCCTCTGTGGAGTCTAAGACAGAAATTCTAGAGAGAAAGTGATGAAATGAAAATCTGGTGTAAGGACTACTAAACCTGGAGTCAACCAAAACAGAGAAGCGGGGATGGGGGGAGGAAGACCTGAGAAAAACATGACAATCTGAATCAGTCCAAAAAGCCACTCGTTTCCATTACTACACCCTTTCTTGAAAGAGAACATCTCTTTTCTTACCTTTTACTATTTCCTAGCAGAAAGGTCTTTTGATTTTTAAGTTACTGACCTAAATTTAGCTATGTGCCTGACATATGGTGGACACTCAAATATTTATTAAATGACAGGATGAGGAAAGCAGACCTTACAATTCAGATTATCCCTATTTCGTTGCCTTGAGATATCCCTGAGAAAGGAGGAAAGAGAGATAATGATATGGAAAGGACATACTTGCAAATTTTTGACTGTTATAAACAAATCTTTTCTGTAAAGAAGGGATTAAATAGAGAAGGGTAGTAGAGCTTAACACAGCAGGGAAAAAATAATCATCATTCACATCCAGCTAACACTTTAAAGTACTGACAAAGAACCAGACATTACAAAAAGTCCTTTCACCTACTTATTTCATTTATTCCTCAAAACAGCCGTGTGTGGCAGAAGTACTATCATTATTAACATTTTCTAGATAAAGATGAGGTCCTGGGGCATTAAGTGATTTGCCCAAAGCCATACATAAACAAGTCGAAACACACAGACTCACTGTCAGAAATAATACAGCATTTACATAGGATTTTACTGTTAACCTGCTGCTTTTACTTACTTAATTTAAAGTCTGATGCTAGGAAAGATGAAAATTAAGAAACATGAAGAAACAGTTATGAGGAAAACAGTGATTATCATGAAATAAAGAAGAAACCAAAATTACTAACACTAGATGTAATAGGCTATAAAGTAAAAACGGGCAAGTAGTGGAAAAGGAAAAAAATTATATAAGAAAGGAACAACATAAAAAGCATTTTCTGTGAGACAGTGAATTAAGGGGAAAAGGGGTGGACTTAGAAGGACATAACAAGAAAATGAAATCATGACAGATGTGTGTGAAAGCGTATGCAGAATAAAGATAAGATGATTCCATAGGTTATTTGTTAATAGCTAGTTTTTTTTTTAAGATGTATTTATTTTATTACATATCTCCCCTTCCCCCCCCGCTGCGGCGAAGCGCCGAGACTGGGTCACTGCACAGGCGCGGCTTTCCCCGCTTGTGGGCGGCTTCTGCTTCCGTTCACGGCCGGCTTTCAGTTCGTGGGTGGCTGGCTGCGCTCCATTCGCGGGCGACCTGCCTTGCCCGTGGCGGCTTTTTGCCCTGTCTGTGGCAGTTTTTTGCCCTGCCCACGGCGGCCTGCCGTTCTCAAGGCGGTCTGCCCGCTAGGAGAGGTCCCCGGGAACCGAACCCGGGGCCTCCCATGTGGTATGCCGGTGCCCTATCCACTGGGCTATCGAGCCGGCCCCATAGCTAGTTTTTTTTTAAAACAAGATAAACAAATAGCAGTTGCTTGGCTTATAACCCTTGATAAGTATTCCTTATTTTTGTCAGTGCTGGAATTTAGAACCAGCCTTTAAACAGTTACAAAAATTGTTATGGCACTCTAATAATAAAATCTTAATCTTCTAAACCCACTCAGAGTTCATATGCTTAAAGGGAAAAAAAAATTAGTGATCGTTTTAAAAAGCAATCCTCAAAATTTGAAAGCCAAAAAAAGTGTTTAAAGGTATACATGAATATAATAGCATATTTAAATTTTACTATGCTGTTCACATTTGTCTGATATCCCATTTCTCAGTTTAATCTGAGTGGCACATCCTAAAGTTGGATTGTACAATGCAGTTAGCACTTGCTGATGTGTGGAGACACACAAAACAGTCTGTAGCAAGGTGATGCTCTAACAGAGACAGAAGGGAGCCTTTATATTGTAATCAAGTATGCCCTGGTAATGAACCAGCCCTTCCTCATTTCCCTCCAAAATATTTCAGATGAGTGAATTTAGTAATCTGATTGTGCTAGTACCTCTCCTTCAGTAAACCATTTAATGTCTGTATGCCTTAGTTTTTCAAGCATTGTAAGGGGGAAAATTGTAAGTGCCCTTTCTAATATTAAAGGGATGTTGTGATTAAGTACAGTCGGGTTGGACATGATCTCTGAAAATGGGCATGTTTCCATATTGACTTCAAAGAAATATTACACATCATAAAGGAATTCATGGTGGTCCCCATATCCATACACATTTGGGTTCATTTTAATATAGCTGGAGGTTACAGTAATGCTCTAAGTTTTTCATGTTAAGATGAAGTATTTTATTTAATGTAACTTTTTGATGATTAAAAATATTAAAAGGCCACTGGGTCATGGGACGATGCTGGTTGTCAAAAAAAAAAAAAAAAAAAAAAAAAAAAAAAAAAGCCCTGCTAGAAATTTTATATTTGAATAACAGTGGCTAAATAAGAATAGGTAAAAGCTTTGGCCTGTGTTGGGACTGTGGGAAAAAACACAGCCACATTCTAATTCTTTCCTGATTACTTCTGTTTGAGAAGAAGATACAAGAAAGGCATTGCATACAATATTTCCTTAAAAAGAAAATTTTAAACTTCTCTCCAGATGTTTGGTCTGACAGTGCTTCCAGATGCTTCCATATGGTGACACATTTTTCATGGAAGCTCACACAAAGGCAACAGTAATTATACATCATTTGATTTTCATCTGGATGTCACGTAGCCATACTCACAACCAAAGGAAACAAGTCGGAAGCTAGTAACAGATTACAGATAGTGAAAAGAAGTGGTTGCAGACTTGTCTTTTTGCCCAGAGTCTTCTCCCTACAGCAACCAAACAGTCATACCAGATCTGCAAGCCAGATTTCTTACACTCTAACCAGAGGAAATATTGCAAAGATAAAGGAGGGTTAAGGAAAGCAGTAAAGAATTGAAAGACAAATTAAAATTAATACAACATAAAATACTAACAGATGGGGCAACACTGTGGGCAGGACTGTCCAGGGAAACTACAAAGCCACTCTTTCATGGTTATTCACAGCCTGGAAGGACTAAAGGAAGAATAAAGAAAGCAAACCCAAACATTTGGGTTTTTTTTTTTCCTTTAAATTACAATCTGAGAAACAGGGGCGCTCTAAGGACACCATTTAATTTTTGCAAAACCTCTTCTTAAGGCATCGAAATTTTTGTGAACCATAAGAGCAAGAACTGGATTCTGCTGGGTTAGTATCACATTAATTTGATATCAAATCAATTCTTTCCATAGAGTTTAAAAACATATATTTGTAACATTAGCTAGTAGCTTCTTTCCTAAGTACTCAAAGCATTCTGCAAACTTAAACTCATAAAATTTCACAAAATGCTCCTACGACAGGGAGCAAATAATATGCAGACATTTCCAAATGGGGAAATGGAAGCTCAGAAAGCCTCTAGGCTGGCTGGACAGAATCATATAAAAATCAATGAAAGAGCATAAGGGGGATCTAGTCCAACTTCTTTACTTACAGATGGACAAAACAATTAGGGGAGTTCAAAGCCCAAAGTCATGCTGCTTCTGGGCTTTATCAGGTATGGCTTTCTGACTCCCCACGCCTTAAGAAACACACACACTACCACCACCACACTACCACACACCAGTACACACCAGTTTCTACCATGATGCAATGTTTTTTCCACATCAGCTTATTGTGGGGGGATAGAACAGAAAAATTAACATCTCCTAATGTCTATCCAGAATGGCCCTTTCTCATTTTTTGTGAATCATCTCTCAGAGTGTTTTTTCTTTCCCAACACCACTTTACCTATCAAGGCAGGAATTTCTTACAAGTTTATACCTTTAGGTTTCCATGGGCAACATTTCACAATACTCCCTTTTAATAGCCAATTGGAAGGGCTTGCACTGAAGGAGTATTTTTTGCATGGGACTTGTTGAATGTCAATGACAAAATTCAAAATTAGTTTTATCCCAGAGTTACATAAAGCTACATGCATGTTCCATACGTGTGTACATTTATGTGTTGTGCATATCTACAGATATAAATTGATCAACTGAGGAGCTTTTTCTTTTGAAGTGAGGACATGGTAATGTAAAGTTTAAGATTTTCCCATTTAATTTTTAAAAATACAACTGTTTAATGAGCATTGTAGTATGCACTTGCCACCACCAAAGTACTGTAGAAGACCAAATTATGAACAGGCCACGATCTCTGCCCTTAGGAGGTTCACAGTTGGCAAACACTGCAGACTATTTGTAAAGTAGAATTTAATCAGGGCCACATTTCCACCACAATAATGAATGCTGGGCTGTGTATGCCCTAAATCACAGACAGTAACAGCCAAATTTAGTGAAAGATTTTGGGCATGGCGCATAGCCAGAGAGTCCCTACTACAAGAACACGGTGCTAGATTTGTAAATTAAGGACAATATTCAGTCTTTGTAGATGTGGCACTAAAGCATTCTGCAGTCCCTGCCAGTTAACCAGATGTTATCAAAACAAAAAGCCATTCTGAAAAATTGTGACATTTCAGCACTTGGCCAAAAGCAATGATCGTGTTTGTAACCTCCTGCTATTTAAACTCATTAATAATTTACAGTAATGTGGGTTCCAACTTCCACTTAACTGCTCTTCAAAGGGTTAGAGTCACATTTACCACTGTGTTTTATTTAATGTAGCCATGATTAATTTACTGAGCAATTATTTTCCAATGTCTTATAAAAGGGGGAAGGGGCTTGGAGTAATTCACACAGATGACATATTTACTACCTTTTGTAGCTTCTGAACAAACTTTACGGCAAATACATTTTGGTATCTTTCTTATTTGTTGGCAGAAGTTTATGAAATTTAATTGAAAAGGTTTTGAACAAATGCCAGGCTGTCTTTCTGCTTAATGAAACCTTGTAAAAGAGCAGTTAATCTACTGCTTTGCACTTGTACCCAAGAAGTTGCTAAATTAATTTACCGACAAAGAGAATCAATCATCATAAATGGTGTTTAAACAATAGCTGAGACTCTGAAGAGTAATAAGTGACTAGTATTGGAATAACATGATTTATTTTATCACCTTGTTTGTTTTTTAATAGGTTAATGGCAGAAACCTCCTCTCAGTTGACTTTGATCGAACAACAAAGACAGAAAAGATCTATGATGACCATCGTAAATTTCTACTGAGGATCGCCTATGACACATCAGGGCATCCAACTCTGTGGCTGCCAAGCAGCAAGCTGATGGCCGTCAACGTCACCTATTCATCCACAGGTCAAATTGCCAGCATCCAGCGAGGAACTACGAGCGAAAAAGTAGATTATGATGGACAGGGGAGGATTGTCTCTCGAGTCTTTGCTGATGGTAAAACCTGGAGTTACACATACTTAGAAAAGGTATGCATGCACACTAAGGTTTAAAGAAGGAAGGAATGATTAACCTTTTTCAGCAATCACCCAGAGCACTGTGGGGGGAATGGGGGAACCACAGTGGCACATGACTGAGTTCCATTTCTTATTCTGAATATCGATTTGTAAGTCACATCGGTACAGCAATGATGAATTTCTGCATTAGCAAAGTACTTTCTCCTTAGTTAGGTTCTACTATCAGAGATCCTTTTAAGTGATTTATGCTGTAAACAAACAAGCATAACACTGTCCACCTGCCACGCTTATTCATCAACAACATTCACAAATTAGACCCTGAGCATGTAAGTCATTTGTAACTAATTTCCATTCTAGCACTTTCATTTAAGAAAGAGCCTTCCGTTAGCACAGTTAAAGCTGTCAGTTATATGTTACTCCTGGCAGAGCTTCAGCATAACCATAAAAAGCATTTAGGTCCTATTTATTCATTATTAACCCAAACAGGTTATTTCTTAGAACACTTTCAGGTACTCTGTGGCAGGCATCTCTTTTCTTCCTACATATAAAACGTAAGCATCCTAGCTAAGGCTTTTTCCTATTCTTAAGAACTATACACAATACCAAAAATGAAGACTTGGGGTTACACATGTGCAAAATGCTAATTCATACTATGCAAGGCTTGGGGTCAAAAGGGAATGAAAGTGAAAGAAAACGAAGAAACGGGAAAGGGCAATATCCCTGTAATTCCTTTCTTAAGAAATATAATCTGCCAAAGAGCATATCCATGGAATGTTCATTTGTCCTTGAGACAAACTTTAGCAATGGGAAATTGCTGTTTTTTGAGTTCTGACACCTCTCAAACCTCACAGCACTCCACCACCCATTACACAGCAGCCTAAGTTACAAACTCAACTCTTAATTCTTACTGCCTGCCTCCACCCTTACTTATATTACACACAGTAGCTTCTGCCACGCCAAAAAAAAAAGGACACCCACAATATTATTGTGCTCACATCCCACAATCTTTTTCCTCATCAGAGGTGCACTACGACACTTCTCAGTCTAAACCTCACTCCCCAGCACATGAGCTATCCCATCTAATCCTAGACAGCCTATTCACAGATTTCTCTTCCTCAGAACCAGTTTCAGGTTCAAAATTCCCGGTAGGATGCTACCTATCCTAAGGCAGCCTCCCATCTCTGAAACGCTTCCAGCTAGGACCCTACTTGTCAGTCTCTCCTCTTGCAAACCCACCTGTCTGCTCTCCATAGAATAAACTCACCCCAAAGACGATAGACTGTCCCTATTAGATGACACAGTCCCTCCATACTAAATATTTCCCTCAAAAGGCAGTCATTCAACTGGTTAACTGTTGGGTGATCACCAACAAGCCCCAGGATAGCTTCTCCCTTAGGAAACTGAGAAAATCACAGCTTAATTCTAGAACAGTTTCCCCTATTTAAATTTAAGTGCATTACAGGGAATTGTAAGGGAAATATAAATGCCAAGATTGCAAAAAAATTGATGGTAGTTATCATAATATGACTAGAAAAATTTTTAATGGAGCCACGGTGCAGAGCACTGATATGAGCCACTGTCACAAAATGATAGCATCAGTGATCGAGATCACCTTCATGCATCAATGGGGGTCAGGAAAGCCAACAAGAACTTTCTCATCACATCTCCCAAATCCCCAAATTCCACCCAGACTATTTCCATTTCCTTGCTAGGACAGGCACACTAAGTCAAACTTTTCCTTAGCCAACCAAGTAATATTTTAGTAACTATCAAATATTATTTTAAATAACTACAAAATCAGGTACTAATTACTGTAAATTCTGCAGTAGTCCAGGACTCCCTTGGAAGAATACAAACTATTAGGAACAACTCTCGGAACATTTACTGGCATGCAAAAATTGTCCCTGGATGGTGTTAATGTGGGAAACTGTGGGAGGGGGAGGGTAGGACATATGGGAATCCCTTATATTTTTTAATGTAACATTTATGTAATCCAAAGTTTCTTTAAAAATAAAAATTAATTTTAAAAAATTAAAAATTTTTTAAAAAATAAATTAAACCAAAGAAAACATTGCCCTTAATTGGGAGCAGATATAGCTCAAGTGGTTGAGCACCCACATCCCACATGGGAGGTACTAGGTTCGGTTCCCAGTGCTTCCTGAGAATAGCAGAAAAAAACATACAACAAGCAAAACAAACAAAGGAACCACCTCAGGGGAGCAGATGTGGCTCGGTGGTTGAGCACTGGCCTCCCACATATCAGGTCCCAGGTTCAATCCCCAGGTTCCCCCACCCCCACCCGGTACCTTAAAAAAAAAAAAATTTACCCCTGGATATGCCCACAGAGGAGGTTCTACAGGACCCTAAGTCATGCAAACTGCTTTTGAAGATAGTGGACAATAACAAGAAAAAGAATGAACCCTGGACAAGGGATTAAGCATTTCCATCTCAAAAACAAAGGAATAAGTCCCAGAAGGGCTCCCAACCCAACCATCCTTCCTGTTCTGCCCTCACTCCATTGATGTCTAACAGGTTTTAGAGGAAGCACTTCAGAGGGAAGAACTGCCGAAACCTGTATTACTATTGAGCTGTATTTAACCAGCCCCAGAGTCAACCTTCTCTCATACTGGCCTGATAAAGTACCTTCATTCATCTTTCTGCAAATTACTTGCAAAATAGGCAGAGCTTCTTTTTATTTGTAGGTATATTCACCTCATAATTTAGCACCAAAGCAGGGTGTGGCCCAGAATCCATTCACATAGCACTTCAGGTATAAGTCAGACTTTATACTCACAAAATGAAATATCAAACTATGGACCTTATGTCTTTACAGATGTCATGTAAGAATTTGCAAAAAAAAAAAAAAACATTGTATCTGGATTCATATCTCTGTTAAAGGCATTTATAACTCTCATGCACCATGTGATTCACTTAGCAACGTTGTTAATGCTTTTGTTTTATGTACACATTTTCCATTTTTGGCTAATTTTATGTGTCTTCATAAAATAATATTTTAAATGCTTTGCTCCTCCCCTAAATGCACTGGAAATTAAAACATGATTTGAATGGATCTTCAATCAAGGGAGGGTGGAAGCCACCTTACTAAAAATAATTGCTAATTATGGATAAGACTGCATTCCCCACATGCCATTTCCTCCTCGAAATACTGTCCTTAAAACAGCTTTGCCCATGCCTGTATTATGACTTTTCCAAATCCACTGACAAGCTGCTGCTTGCCTGTGATGTCTGGAAAAGGAATGGTATAATCATGACAAGAAGCACATTATGAATCTTGAGCCACTAATTGCAGAACCCCTCACAATTAAGCGTCCAGGCAAATTAGGCAGAGAATCGTTAACAACATGTAAGGTCAAGGATAACTCAATTAAAATGAAAACCATTTTCTCAAGCGGATTGAGTATTTGTGGTCACTAAATCTTCTTTTGCTTCCCCCATTCACAAACACCGGGTGACAATATGTTATCTCTTTCAGTCCATGGTTCTTCTGCTTCATAGCCAGCGGCAATACATCTTTGAATACGATATGTGGGACCGGCTGTCTGCCATCACCATGCCCAGTGTGGCTCGCCACACCATGCAGACCATTCGATCCATTGGCTACTACCGGAACATATACAACCCCCCAGAAAGCAATGCCTCCATCATCACGGACTACAATGAGGAAGGGCTGCTTCTGCAAACAGCTTTCCTGGGTACAAGTCGGAGGGTCTTATTCAAATACAGAAGGCAGACCAGGCTCTCAGAAATTTTATATGATAGCACAAGAGTCAGTTTTACCTATGATGAAACAGCAGGAGTCCTAAAAACAGTAAACCTCCAGAGTGATGGTTTTATTTGCACCATTAGATACAGGCAAATTGGCCCCCTGATTGACAGACAGATTTTCCGCTTTAGTGAAGATGGAATGGTAAATGCGAGATTTGACTATAGCTATGACAACAGCTTTCGAGTGACCAGCATGCAGGGTGTCATCAATGAAACCCCACTGCCCATTGATCTCTATCAGTTTGATGACATTTCTGGTAAAGTTGAGCAGTTTGGAAAATTCGGAGTTATATATTATGATATTAACCAGATCATTTCCACAGCTGTAATGACTTACACAAAGCACTTTGATGCTCATGGCCGCATTAAGGAAATTCAATATGAAATATTCAGGTCACTCATGTACTGGATTACAATTCAATATGATAACATGGGTCGGGTAACCAAGAGAGAGATTAAAATAGGGCCCTTTGCCAACACTACCAAATATGCTTATGAATATGATGTCGATGGACAGCTCCAAACAGTTTACCTAAATGAGAAGATCATGTGGCGTTACAACTATGACCTGAATGGAAACCTCCATTTACTGAACCCAAGTAACAGCGCACGTTTGACACCTCTTCGCTATGACCTGCGAGACAGAATCACTCGACTGGGTGATGTTCAGTATCGTTTAGATGAAGACGGTTTCCTGCGTCAAAGAGGCACAGAGATCTTTGAATATAGCTCCAAGGGGCTTCTAACTCGAGTTTACAGTAAAGGCAGTGGCTGGACAGTGATCTATCGTTATGATGGCCTGGGAAGGCGTGTTTCTAGTAAAACCAGTCTAGGACAGCACCTGCAGTTTTTTTATGCTGACCTAACTTATCCCACTAGGATTACTCATGTCTACAACCACTCAAGTTCAGAAATTACCTCCCTCTATTATGATCTCCAGGGACATCTTTTTGCCATGGAAATCAGCAGTGGGGATGAGTTCTACATTGCATCAGATAACACAGGGACACCACTGGCTGTTTTCAGTAGCAATGGGCTTATGCTAAAACAGATTCAGTACACCGCATATGGTGAAATCTATTTTGACTCCAATATTGACTTTCAACTGGTAATAGGATTTCACGGTGGCCTGTATGACCCACTCACCAAATTAATTCACTTTGGAGAAAGAGATTATGACATTTTGGCAGGACGATGGACAACACCTGACATAGAAATCTGGAAAAGGATTGGGAAGGACCCGGCTCCTTTTAACCTGTATATGTTTAGGAATAACAACCCTGCAAGCAAAATCCATGATGTGAAAGACTACATCACAGGTAAACTTAATTTTTTTTTCATTTCCAAGTGCTAAATTGCTGTAATCATTAGATTAATACATGGAATAATGGGAATTTCTTTTTTATACTTTATATTTTATTTGTACAAAATTAAATGCCTAATCTTTTAAATGTGTTTATGGTTCCACAAAGAGAAACTGAGACATAGTTTGTTATTTCCTATTCTGACTTCCAATGCCCAAGACCAAAATTCCAAATGTCAAGGAATCCAGTCATTTTATGAAGGAAAGAGACATGACAGAGCAAAAAGCACAATGAACTTGGATTCCCAAAATCAGGTTTTCAGTCCCAACTCCCCTCCTATAAGCTGTGTGTGGCTTAATAGGCAAGTCATGTAACTGGTTTTATCTCAGTTTCCTTATTTACAAAATGGGAATAATGCCTACCTATGGTATAAAATACAGTGGTATATGTAATTCTGCTTTATAAACAGTAACTACCTTACAGATGTGTAATTTTGTTTTCATAGCATGAGTAAAATTCTAATGGAAAGAATGTGAAACAACATAGTGTAACACACCGTCTCATCCTTGGGAGGTGTTTCTTTCCCTCTTTACCACCTCAGACCATTATTGTCTTGACCTCAGAACAATAATGGTGCAATTTCTCCCATCAGTTCCTTAGCCACTGTCTCTATACTGACTTCCTCTGTCCTCTCATACCACTCTCTTCATTGCCATTTAGTACAGCTCTTGACAGTGACACTACTAGTGGCACATTATTTTGTCCACCAGTATCAGCTAATTTTCATGGTATAGATTTAAGGCCCTTCCAAGTTTAGTGCATGGTACTTTTAGTTTTGCACAGGATTTAAAACACCAGATCCCACTTCTGCCACCATAGACCCATCAGGGTGTAAAATGGAGACAAGGTCCTTCACACTACCTTTAGCAACCGGACTTCTTCACTCACCCTCTACTCCAAACATCCTGGGTCTCCCTGCATCTACCTTCTAACCATAAATTACCCTACCACAATTTATTTTTCCTAGAACAAGGTTCTTTCCTGTTTTCTTTTCTTTCTTTTGTTTTTGATTTGATGTTAGATTTGGTTTGGGTTGGGTGTTTGTTTAGCTCAGTTTTGTTTTGGCTTGTGTTTAATACTCCTCCATGCTGCCTCTCTTTTAGTTCAATATTTGAGGCAAACTGCTCTCAAAAAGCTGCCCCCTTTTCATTTTACATTTGCATTCTACTTTTCCAGACTGCTTAATGCTTTTCATATCTCTCTTCCACGTGAACCAGCTCAAACTCCCTTCTTTCATCATCATGATTCAGCAACACCCCTATGGTACTCTCATCTGAGTCATCTGCATTCAAGTCCTATTATTTTAGCAATACTTTTCAATACTTAAGATTTCAATATTTAAGATCTGATTTTCACTGTTACATGGACATTGTTCAGAGTAGGAGAACTTTTGTCCCCAAATACTCCATTTGGGAGAAAGAATTTCCCCCAAAACATAAGATACCTTGTAATCTTATATACACTCACACACACACAAAGTATCACTTTACATCCTATGTGATGACCTTGGAATTTATCTGCCCCCAACCATCACTACTCCATTTAAAAGAGGGAGAATACCACTGTTTTTATAGCTATATGATGCCTGGACAAGGGACCTTCCAAGCTGGCAATGAGGTGAGAGTGTGTGCCCTAGAGAAAGAAATAGGAAACAAGTGGCTCTCCATCATTCTGACAAGCAGTTTACCACTGGTTATTTAAGAGGTGTTGACAGGGGCTGACTGCAAGGCTGGAAAGCCCACAGCTCCTGAATTCATCCTCTCCTAGCAACGTGGACTACAGGGAATGCTATAGCAGCATTTTCTGAAAAACATCAAAAGAGAGATGGAACAGCATAAAATATATTAGGTGAAATGCAATTTCAAATTTTCCAGCAATGTGCTTAATATATAAAATAATCTACACCCAACTGTACTCATAAAGCTGCAAGCCTGCTGAGTAGTTCTGTAACATTATAACCTCCAAAATAGAATAAAAGCCTTATTCTGAGCTTAATGGCTTTTGGAATCACATGGCACTATTTAAAAATACCATTTTAAAGGTTTCCAGGTTCTCTCCCGAAAAAGTTTGTCTCCACCTGTGCACAGTGAGCCTTTGAAGTCATAACTGATGGTAATCAGAACTTCTGTGCCCTTGGCCAGTTTTGCCAGCTTTCAGCATTCATCTTTGATTAAGAATCAACTGTTGGTTTTAATACTCTCAATTTAGAGTTTTTATTAATAGAAAATGGCTTGTGGAAGTCCGCATATCCTTGGGCAATCACTTTTGAAAGCTAATAACTTGCAACTTCTATTTAAGACAAGCATTTACTAACTACAAAAACAAATCTCATTTGTTTTCTACAACTATGTCTTTTTAAAGCAGCTGTACTTTATTACCCCTTTTATCATTATTACTAACACAGGATGCAAATTTGCACGTGACAGCCTATCCAGTCTAAGTGTGTATCAATTACTCTGCATTCTCTATATAGCACTTGCCACAGTTCTGCTATTGAGGCTATTGCCTTCATGTCTAAAAATAGTGGATAAGTTTTGAATTGCAGGATGAAGGCAAACATATGTTCTTTTTCCGGTTATTATTTGTGATTTGGGATTTTTTTAAGGTAAGAATTTAAATTTATAAAAGCACAAAATAAACTAACACCATTCGTTTTGAACATTCTTCTCCTAGATGTTAACAGCTGGCTGGTGACATTTGGCTTCCATCTGCACAATGCTATTCCTGGATTCCCAGTTCCCAAATTTGATTTAACAGAGCCTTCTTACGAACTTGTGAAGAGTCAGCAGTGGGATGATATACCGGTAAGAAACAAAAAGCAAAAGTATGAAAAGGCGATAAATGGCTTACTTGTATCTTATTTAACCATATTTAATCACAATACCCTTGCTTAAACTGTTGCAAAGACAGTTTTTAATTTTCCAACTCTTTTAGGTAAGAAAAACAACGTCTCCTTTGAATTTCTGTTCAGCAATCCAGGGGCCTCTAAAACAGGCTTAAGTCTGTTTTTTTGTGATGCTAACAAAAACATTTTTAGAAAAATATTATCAAAAGATAATCAAATGTAGAAGCTCATTTTTGAGTAATGCAGGGTTTCCAAAGAGAACCCCTTGAGAGCACATTTCTGGCACTTGGGACCTGCAGACAAAGATAGAATAAACAGGCCAGGAGCTACATATTACAAATTAGCAGCCCACAGATAATGCCACAAAGTTCAGCTTCTTTAAAACATTTAGTGTTTCATGGGAAAATTTTTAAAATAAAAATGTCCTCTGGTAAGATTTCACCTACAACAAGGCGTTTTATGGAATTTTCCACGAAAAAAAACTGTTCTGAGAAATAAAAGAAATAGAATGGAAAACTGCCAAGTCAAAGCTGCCATTTCAGAAAATGGCACTTTTAATTCCCACCATTCAGAGATCAGAAAGGAATGTACAACAAAACACCAGAATTTCTAGCTTAAAGCAAGAATAATTAGAGAACAAGAAATTGGGTTACCCCGTAATGATAAGGAGAAGAAAGTGCAGTTTCTTGGAAAGATTAATCCATCTCCCCCCCCCCAGCAATTTCCTGTAATTCCAATGAATACAATGGAAAAAGCAATCATGATTAAAACACACAACACATTATCAACAGTGCCAATACCCCTGTTTTCTGTTACATGTTTCATACTTAACACATAAAAGCAATTTCTTTTTCGGATGCCACTTTCACTTTTAAAAAGCAACATCCATCTAGTTTCAAAAATCTGGGAGCCTAATTACAAACCAATCTACATTGATAAAGTACCATGGAGACATACTGAAATTTCCTAATGCATTTGAACAAGCCTGTCCTAATTGTGTATGACTTTCCAGCATGTCTGAGAACACTTAAGTCTAACTGAACAAATGGACCTGCCAACTTTTTTCCTAGGCAGCCTTTTAAATATGGTTCAAGTTCTCAGTCAAGACAAGCACGCCATAAGGACAGCTTAGGGAATCACTGGAAAAACATTGCAGCTGCCCCAAGTGCAGAAAAACAAATGTTTCTTTCACTGCTGCAAATGAAACAGATGTTTCCATTTGGGAAGGGACTGGCCAGATGAACATCTGGTAGTGTAAGAAATGGCTGAGTTAAGATGCCCGCAGTTGAAAACAGTTGCCAGTGTAGATGGTCCACTGTCCCCAAATCTGCAAAAACAATTGTTTTCCTAAAGTAATAAATGCTCAACTCCAGCTGTCCCACTGTCCACCCGTCCCTGTACATTTCCGTTCTGCAGTTATACTGGTGAAATTCAGCTGAAAACTGTGTTCACCGTGAAAGGGGACAGAGTTTACCTAAATTAAAGCACAAGCATTTCAAAGCATACCAGTGGAACCCAGTCGGCCGGCCCGGGCAATGCCCAGCTTAGCCTTTCCGGTCCTTCTCTCTGTTCAGTGCTTTCTCCTCAGCCTCCCATGGAGAAAGCTGGGTCCCCCAGATGAGGTGAGAATGGGAAAAGAGCATCTAGAGCTTGTGAGAGAAAACCTAAAAACCTGAATAGTTTGCCCATGTTAGAAATGGTAAAGTGACCCATGATGGGATTACCTTTTCAATGTTTCCCCAAAACCTTTGGATCCCCTTGCGGGGAGGGGATTCTGAGCGCGTGCCTCCCCCTCCGAGCCCTTTCGGCTCCCATGAGACAGGTGCGGTGCTAATGAACGCCTGTCACAAGCGGGCCGGGCGGCCCTGCCTCCTTGGCGGCCCCGGGTGTTCTTTAAACCGTCCGTCTCTCTGTTGTGTTTCGCTTTGCAGCCCATTTTCGGGGTCCAGCAGCAAGTGGCGAGGCAAGCCAAGGCCTTCCTGTCGCTGGGCAAGATGGCGGAGGTCCAGGTGAGCAGGCGCAAGGCCGGCGGCGAGCAGTCGTGGCTGTGGTTCGCCACCGTCAAGTCGCTCATCGGCAAGGGCGTCATGCTGGCCGTCAGCCAGGGCCGCGTGCAGACCAACGTGCTCAACATCGCCAACGAGGACTGCATCAAGGTGGCGGCCGTGCTCAACAACGCCTTCTACCTGGAGAACCTGCACTTCACCATCGAGGGCAAGGACACGCACTACTTCATCAAGACCACCACGCCCGAGAGCGACCTGGGCACGCTGCGGCTGACGAGCGGCCGCAAAGCCCTGGAGAACGGCATCAACGTGACCGTGTCGCAGTCCACCACCGTGGTCAACGGCAGGACTCGCAGGTTCGCCGACGTCGAGATGCAGTTCGGCGCGCTGGCGCTGCACGTGCGCTACGGCATGACGCTCGACGA
>PVKH010012313.1:0-17381 GCA_004027955.1 Chaetophractus vellerosus | reverse complement strand
ACACACCCAGCTCAGGCAGAATAGTCCATTCAACAAATGGTGCTGAGAAAACTGGATATCCATAGCAAAAGAAGGAAAGAGGACCCCTGTCTCATCCCTTATGCAAAAAATAACTCAAAATGAATAACAAGCCTAAGTATAAAAGCAAGAACCATAAAGCTTCTAGATGAAAATGTGGGAAAATATCTTCAAGACCTGGTGGTAGGTGGTGGATTCTTAAAGGAGAATAGAGAAGGCCTGAGATGGACTACTGATATTGTATGTAGAAGTTTTAATTAGCTTTACTGTAAAAGGGTGGAAATATACAGAGTTGATGGTAACACATTATAGTGAGTAACAGCTGGCTTATAGATGGGGATGTGGCTGAAAATGGTAGTCTAGTGATATAAATGCCAATTGACAGAGAGTTAGACAATAATTTAGGGACTGGATAGCACAGTAAACCCAGAGGTAGATGAGAAGTGTGGTTGATGGTACAGATGCAAGAGTGTCCTTTGTGAGCTAGAGCAGATGTACATCACTGTTGCAGGGTGGTGGGAATGTGGAGAAGCATGGGAAAAATACAACTGGAGTGATGTATGGACTATAGTTAACAGTAATAACGTAATATTCTTGCATCTATGTCAAACATGTACTGTGTTGATATTGGGGGAGTATGGAAAATGTGTGCCAAATGTACGTAATGGACCTGGTAATAATTGGATGATATTATCTCATAATCTGTAACAAATGTTCCACCACGGTGTGATGTGTTGATAGAGGGGTGTTGTTTGGGAATTCTGCACATGTGCATGATTGTTTTGTAAGTTTACAACTTCTGTCATAAAAAAATATTTTAAAAATAATAATAGGGTGGGTTGGGGGGAAAATACACTGTATGTAAGATAAGGATTATAATCAGCAGTAAGAGTCTGACAATATTCTTTCATAACTTGTAACAAATGTCTCACGACAATGGAAAGTGTTGGTGGAGGATTGATGTATGGAACCCTTGTATGATGTTGTGAATGTTTGCTGTGTAAGTTCACAACTTTTACCATACTCTTAGTTTACGTGTGTTCATGTATAAATGATATAAAAATAATAATAGGGTGAGTTGGGGGAAAATACTTTGGTTAGTAGTAATATTTTGAAGATGCTCTTTAATCATTAGTTAAAAATGTATAACAACAATGCAAGGTATTTGTGGTAGGGTGAGGTATGAGAGCCCTGTATGATGTTATGTATGTTTGTTTCGTAAGGTCACAACTATTTCTATACACTTATTGTTTATGTATGTTCATGTATGAGTGATATATTTCAATAAACTTTTTTAAAAAGCCGACACATTTCTGGTACTTTGCATTGGCAGTCCTTTGGCAAACTAAGACAACTTCTAATTGGAGAATACACCTGTCTATCTCAGGATGGTGTTCTTTTATACTTCTCATGCTTGGCCTGGTTACCCTAACATCTTGGTATTGTATCACCAACCAGCTGTGAAAGATTTGGTTTAGTTTTGAGGGGTTTGCTATCAAGCATGCATGGTAGGTAAACCATACCAAAAACCATGGTGTCTACTTTTTAAATCATACTATACAGCCCAACTCTCAGGACCCTAATTTGTTGCAAAGCCCCTGTGTTTGTAAGGAGGTGGTTTTCATTCTTTGTGCTACATGATTTTTTTTTACAAAGCTGAGGGCTCTTGAAATATTTTCTTTGTTATATAACACCTTCATGCTGTAAGTTCTAAAGAAAAGCTGCCCAAAGAGTGATCTGTAGTAACACTAAGGTGTTTCATTTTTTCCACTGTACTGTATTCATGGATTTTGGAGATGACCTATGAAGCTGTAAATAAAAGCAATACTTTTTTCCTGTGAAACATTTCTAAACTCTCCAATAGGTGCAGTGTTAGATTCATTTAAAACATTGGTACAGAGTTTCCTTGGAGAAACTAATTGGTTCTCCCTCTCTCTGAATCAAAAGTTCATAATGCAGAAATATTGCACAAATATCATGACCATAGCATCTTTTCTTTTTGCTGAATAGTAGTTGAGTTTCAACTTTCTTCAGAAAAATGTAGAGACTTCACAACAATGGCTGAAACTATTTGCACTCTCCAAATTACCTAATATAACAGGTAAACTTTATGCCTTTAAAATGAGCTATATATATATTATTTTATTTGAAGCCTCTGGTACAGAACTTTCAGCTCATAATATTTTGTATTGCGCATGAAATTGACTGCAGTTCTTACTGCTTCATTTTTCCAAAGCTCCCAATGTGTAAAAAAAAAATGGTATTTTTGCAAGAATTATACCTCTGCTGCCTTTGTTCCCAAGGAGCCTTAAGAAAAATCATATATCAGTATGTCTCCTGCTAGGTAACTAACATCTATCAGTTTCGTACACTTTTAACAACAACAACAACATCAACAACAACAAATTTCCAAAATTGTAGTGGTAAAATGAGTACTGAAGGGTGAATGGAAGCAATAGAGAGTGGGCTAATGGAGAATGGTATTATAAGAAATTCCAGAACTTTCAAAAATAATCTCTTGAGAATCAACCTCATGCAATTTTGAGGCAAAGGCATTCAAGACAATTTTTACCATTTTTAAAAACTACTACGATTTGAAAATGTAGCTGCAGATGAAGATACATTATATGAAATTGGTTAAAATTTTACTATAGCAAAAGGAATCCGTGGTATGGCCAACCACATAAACATCAGGGAGCATTGAGGTCAGAGTTGAGGCCTGGACATATGAGCATGGAAGGGTAGATGACATTCCCTTCCCTCTACCCTCGCATCCTCCCCCACAAAACACTCCCTGTCACACCCTGCCTCTTGCTAGTGAACTTGCTCCAGCCTTCAGAGAAAATATGGCTCTTCAATTCTTTCAACATGACCCACACTCCACATTCCAAATTCGTAGCTCTAGCCATGCCCTGAGAGTCCTGTGGGACCCATAAGTCTCAGAGAATTTGAATCCCATCCACTGCAGGGATATAGACGAAGGCTGAGTGAGAATAATAAGGGGAGACAAATTGTGGGAGGACTACTTCAAGGAGGACCACTTCAAGGAGGACTTGACGAGAAATCATTGCCCAAATTGGTGTGAGCCACACTCAGGTGAGCAGCCTGAGTGGGAGTGGAAGAAAGACCCCAAGAGCTCTGTGAGGCTGTGTGTTACCGCCCGCCCCAACCCTGAGACCCCTATGTGTTTGGGGTGAGCGTTAAAACTAGCTCTCATTAGGGAATAAGGGACTTATGTGGGACATTGCTTGTAAGAGCAGTGTGTGACAAGGAAAGGCCTTTTCCTACTGTTCTGAGGGCAGAAGAGAACCAAAGAGCCAAAGACAAGTGGCGATGGAGCTTTAAGAGGCAGTGTTGATGTGCCAAAGCCCTGGAGGGCAGCCTGAGTGGAGGGTCAGTGTACCGCGTGAGCAGCCTGGGCAGGGAGCCTGGATCAGCAGAGCTGGCACTTGAGATGACCAGCCGTGGCAAAGGCACGGGCCCACCTTCAGGGTGGAGGCAGTGTCGGTTATATGTGGGCCAACCATGTGCCCCAGAGACCTAGGGACAGACTGTTAGAGTGAGTTTATCTAGAAGCTGCAAGCTAGTGAGGCCTGGGAACATTTGGGCTACTTATGTCTCAAACCACATTAGATCAAGACTTGTTTATGGTTACGGACCAGACTAAGGTTAGTATTACGAATATAATTTAGATCCTTTATTACTAGCTTGATGAACACTCCCCTGCCTTTATCTTTATTGGTTTGTTTTGGTTACTTCATTTTTAATCAGGAAAAGGCAAAAATGAACTTTTAAAAATTTTATTAGAGAATTAAAAAAAAATTATTAGAGAAGTTGTAGGTTTACAGAAAAAAATCATACAGAAAATACAGAGTTCACGTATCCTCCCCCTATTATTAACATCGTGTATTAGTGTGGTACATTTGTTACAAATGATGGAAGAATGCTATTATAATTGTACTATTAACTATATTCCATGGTTTATATTAGGGTTCCCAGCTTGTGTTGTACAGTCCTATCTTTTCTATTTTTTGTTTTTAATATTTATGCTAGTAACATATATAAAAAGAAAAATCCCCATTCTTTTCCTGGGCTCCTGGAACCAGATATTTTTGGCCACTTGCAACCTCCAGGCCCACAATATGACTCTTTAATCTCATGTGCTTTCTTTACCCAACCTCAACATTTTGCATAGTTGATGTGGGAAAGAATTCTACACTCTTGAGCAGCCCTAAAATAATCCCTTGAGGTTTAGAAAAGAAAGCATCATGGAAGAGAAGTAGCTCTCCAACAGAGCAAGTTTAACTGAGAAAATCAGGTTTCCTGCTGAGGAGTCTTGGATTCGGGTACAGTGAGATTCCTCATTCTAGACTCTGATTAGGACACAAAGACGGAACAGCAGGCAACCTTGGAGCCTCTGCTGCTCACTGACGTTCACTCCAATTCTGAATTTTAGTTCTTTCATCAAATCATAATTCTTTTGTTCTCTATGTGTCAAAGAGAAAAGATACATTAAAATACCTTAAGATTATCAAGAAGACACTGAATATTATAAAGGTTTGACCAACAAAGGTATTTACCCATGAACAAACAATGGCAATGGAGTCAGATGAGAGATCTTTTGATAACTATCATTTAGCCCAGATATCAGAGTTCCTTACTTTTCCTTCCAGCCCCCAACAACCGTTCCATCAGCAAATCCTACTTTTAAAATGTATCCTAAACCCTACAATTTCACTTTGCCTTACTGTTACCACCCTAATCCTCTTACCTGGACTATAATAACTGCAACCTCCTAACTAGTCTCTCTACCATTTAGCTTATCCCTGGTCCAACCTTCAGCCCCTGGTCAATTACCCATAAAGCAACTAGAGTGCTGTTTTAAAGCAGTGTAACTCGGCTCACACCACAGTGATGCTCCAGTCCCTGTAATGGTTTTCCTTCACACTCAGTTTAAATCCCAAGCCCTACCCATCGTCTGGAAGACCCTACATAATCATGGTCGAGCCCATTGCTTCCTCTCTGACTTTGCTTCCCTTCGTTTTTCCCCTGGATCACCCTGCCTGGCCAGAGGCCTTCTCTTTATTCCTCTAACATGCCAAGCACAATCCTGCATCAGGGCCGTAGTGCTTCCTCTTCCTCTGCTTGGAGCTCATGCTCACGGCTCCCTCTGTCACATCATTCCGGGCTCTGCTCAAGCATCACATCGTTAAAGAGGCGTTCCCTGACTAACATAGGTGCGCCATCCCTCTTTAGCTGCTTACCGTGATTGAGTTTACTTCATAATATATTTTCATCACCTGGCACATTTTATACTTGTTTGTCTCCTTCTACAAGAATGCAAGCAACATTAGAGTAGGGACTTTATCTTATTCACAGATGTATCTTCAGGGACTAGAAGAGTGAACAAACCATTGTCAGAGTGGCCTGTTCTCAGGAGATGAGTATGAAAATCATGGGGTGGGATATTGGTTTATTGACAGCCCTGCACCGTGAAAACCCCTTGTCACCACCAGGTTAATAAGCCTCTTCCTAATAATGATGGGGAAGAGGGTGGGCGAGGGGTGGGAACAAAAGCAAGGGTAACAGTTAGGAGGTCCCTGCCATGGTCCAGCAGAGAAATAATGTTGATTGCATGAGAGTTGAGGCAGAGGAGATGGAGAGAATACAGAGGAACAAATTCTCGTGATAGAACCAACAGAGCGTGGTAATGGTTTGTGTGAAGTGAGACAAAAAGGGAATAAAAATGATTCCTAAATTTTTCAAATGAGCAGCTGGGTAGATAGTGGTACCTTTTGATGAGATGTGGAAGAGCATATACTAGTGCTCCCCAGTCACACCCCTGCCCTCCAAAAAACACAGGCACAAAGGCCTGTTCTCCACCCTTCTCTGCCCTACTCTATGTCCAGAGGTTCCCTTGACCTCTGACTGTCAGTTGCATTGACAATGCTGGGTACCAGCAAGAGGCAGGAGAAGAGAGAAGTGGGAGAATTCATTCCTTTCACTTTCTCCCTCTCTCACGTAGTGCTGCCAGAGGTTGCACTCTGGGATTACAGCTTCATTGGAGGGACCCTTTTTCATGGCTCAACACTTTTTCTGGTTCTTTCCCCTTGTGTCTTCAGGCACAGAGGTGATACAACTTCCAGTTGTTGTGGATCCCTGTCCAGTGCTCCTTTAATTCTGCCCACATCTGGACAAATCGCCCCTTCATTAAGCTCAATTCAGTTCAATCTTTTGAGCGTGCCGGCTATCCCATGCACGGAACCTGACCATGACAGGAAACGAGTCCATGTTGACCTGCCTATCATGCAGGCAGGCAGAGAGGAATCTGGAAAGACACCAAGCCTGGCAAAGTCTGGACTGGGAAAAATAAAATTTAGCAGCCTTCAGCCTGTAGATGCAGAAGGGAATAATTGCCACCAATTGATCTCCAGGAAATCAAGCATCTCCTCTTGCTGACAGCCACCTATATTGAACAGTACAATGGGAATCTTGTTAGATTCCGAGCAGTCCTGGACTGTCCCATCCTCACATTCAGGAAGCCTGACATTCAGGACTAAAACCTGAATAATTACCCTCTTTCTAACAGTTTGTCGAGTTACTCCCCTTGCCTCGCATCGCTATTTGCCTCAGTTAGGAACAGAGGCCCAAGTTTCCCAAGCATCCATGTTTCCCAGGACTCTCTTCTTCTTGATGCTATGTCTATATCCCCATAATATGAGCTAACCCTTGCCTTCCTCTCATGTATAATGTTGTCTCTGCCCATAATGGACTGTTCAAAAAATGGTTAACTTTTTTCCATGAAGAATGTAAAATTAATTCATGTAAGCCATTGGTTCATAATTATAATAGACACAATGCACTTCATCATTGAACAAACTCCATGATAAACATTTGGCCATGCGACAATTGGCCAAATTATGCTGATCAGATTTTTACTATTTTAGTTTGCACTGTCATACATGGTCATAACTGTTAATTTGATCTATAAATAATAGCTGTTAGGTTTAATTAGTTCTCTGTACAAAATCTCAGCTTGTGATAACTGTGGCTAAAAAATATACATAAATAAAAAATTATCCACAGGATGTTTGTTTAAAAAAATTTGACCTAGAATATGCTGAGAAAGTGAAAGAAAATTGGAAAAAGGAGTGAGAAATCAGAGTATGAAAATATTAGTTACTCTATAAAAAGCCAATATGATTGTAGAAGTATTAAAATTCCTGTAGGAGATTTACACAGAAGTCCTGCCTTGGATTAGAATTTGATATTAAATAACTTAACTGAAGACATACAATTTCTGTGCCATTTGTAGTTGAGTTAATAGCATATGTTCCTGGAGGATTACAGCCAATGATTAAGGAAATTAGGTTTTGTTTGAATTTAATTTAGTTATATAAAGCTGCTACTATAATTTACAGCTTTGATATTTAATATTTAATAACCCAGATCTTAGAAGAATACTAGATATAGCCGTGTCATTATGCCTTGAAATATTATTCCCATAAGTCATTTATATTTGCTGGCTGATAAGGATGTTCATCAACTAGATGAACTCAACATGAGTCCACTGATAAAGCCACTGCAGTTTTATAGTTTTCCTGGTCCCTTGTACGTTTCCACTCCATTTCCCACACCTGTAACTCACTGAATTATAATTTATCTGGTCAGTCAATTGTCACAATAGAGAAGCATTACAGCCTTTACTTCAGCAACCAGCTGTGGAAACTCTGCCTTTCTCTCACGTTTTCTGTACCTATGGCTTTATTCATTTAAAAAAATCATATAAAGTCCCCTGTAAATATTACTCCTTCAATATTTTTCTTTCTTTTTCTTTTATTATGTTCTCACATTTTTCCTTTAGCCATCTCCTTGACTTTTCCTTCATTTTTCCAAGGCTCTATAGTAAAGATGCCATTTTTTTTTCCCTTTTCCTAAATAGACCTTCAACTCTTTGGAGACATTTAATTTTTCTTTTTCTCTGATGTACACAAATTACTACTAAATTTCTGATCCCCTAGACTGGCTTTTATTTCCAAACATTCCTAATGTTTTTCTCCTTATACTACTAAACCGCTTTTCTCTTTTAGCATTTCTGATTTTTTATATTTTTTATATATTTTTTAATATTTTTTATAAAAAATATTTTTTAATCTTTTTTTCCCTCAAAACTACTAGATATCACATCACTATCATTCTTTGTTTTGTTCCTCTCATTCATTTTTACTTCCTAGTTTGGGCTTCCTTCAAAGGCAGATCAAATCAGCCCATCAGAAGATTTACAAGCCACAATCAATTGCCTGAAAGGCTTTAGAGTCTGGGCAGAAGACTTTCTTAAGAATACCTACTCTAACACTTTATCTTTGTTTTTTCCTATACTATCTTTATATACTCCCACAGACATTCATACATAGCAATTCTTTAGGCTAGGTGGCAAAGGACAGAAACTATAAAAATGAAATATTTGAAGTTGTCCAACACTTAAAGATGGAAGCCGAAATACTGGGAGTTTGAAGAGAACAAAGAAATGCATCAATGCATTCTAAGAAACAAGTTTCCTCTGTGCTTGTAAAGGGTATCAAAAACCTTCACTGCAATTAGAAAGATTGCAGTAACTCAAATTTGACTCTGCCTTTACCCAGTGTTAGCCAGACTCCACAGGTTACAATCCTTACAAGATCGTCCTTCAGGCACCAGTCGCAAGTTCAGGGGCCTGGCTTCCCCCACTTCTGACCAGCCATCTACAAATTGGGGATTCCTACCACCCCCTCGGGCTTGATAATTCGCTAGAACGACTCACAGAACTCACTGAAAGTGCTATACTTAAACGATTAGAGCTTTATTATAGTTAAAGGAAGAAGCCAAAAGAAGAAGAGGGCTGGGAGGATCTCAGATGCAGGAGTGACCTCTCCACTTGCAATCAGAGCCAGTCACCTTCCCAGCACAGCAAGGATTATTTTCTCAATCTTGGAAACTCCTCTTGGCTTCAGAATTTATATGGTCTCCCCTCTCCTGTGGCCAGCCTCCACCCCAAGATTAAAGGTGTGGCTGGTCCCATTACTGTTGTCTCATTAGCATAAGAACTATGAGGCCTGGCCCAGAGCCTTGTTCTTTTGAAGAACAAGACACCTACCACAGGAATCCCAATTATTCTCAAAAGTGCTTCCCCAGTAACTGAGGGCAAAGATCTGCCAAGTTTTTCATTATACTGCAGTGTTTCCCTGCCAGTCCTCTAAAAATGTCCAACTTGGAGAAAACATTTAATAATAATAACAATAATATAGCATAGTGTGGGTTCTGGAGTGGATTGCTTGAGTGGAATTCATGGCTTCATCACTTTTTTAGCTGTGTGACTTTGGACAATTTTCTCAACCTCTCTATGCTTCAGAGTCTTAACCTGTAAAAAAAAAAAAGAGAGATAATAATAGTACTCTCTTGAAATACATGTTATACAAGTAAAATACTTATATAATCATGCCTCATACTCAAACTCAATAAATGTTTGATATAACTACTATCTTTATCATTATTTTTGTTGCTTTTACTTAAAGCACCATTTAGTAAGAAATAGCAGATCAAAGTGAGTATTAAGAAACAAAGGAGGCTCGTTATAATAATTGTCATGTTCACCTACTCTATCTTTTGACATGCTTTTGCAATATTTCTAGAATTAAAAATTCTTAGGTATTCTTTGGGGGTAGTCTCAAATAGCATATACTGAAGTCACCATGCTGTACCAACAATCAGTATTCCTAGCTCAAAAGGAAAAATTGAAGGAAAACCTCCACATCAAGCATATTTACGATGCAAAATCCTTTTTTCTTTTTTTACCTGAAGATAATTGGCTGCTACAGATCAGGCAAAGTTGTAGGCAATAGTGGTTGTTAAAATTTCTAACTCAAGAACTACAAAAGTAATATATTTGTACTAACATTAAAAGCCAAAGCAAACAAACAAACAAACAAAAAACCATGGAAAAAGACCTTGACCAAAAGGGGGAAATATTAAATAAAGATGAGTTTTTATGGCTAAGAGATTTCAAAGTGAGCCGGGAGGTCATTCCAGAGGTTACTTGTATGCACGTCTCAGGAGGATATCACTGACTGTCACAGTAAACAATGTCGTAAGCAGGGGTGCTCCTGGGGGCTCTAGAGACATCTAGACACTATAGACAGGGCAGACAACCCAAGGAAATTGGCACCCCATCAGTGGGCCTTCCCTTGGAATATATGATAATCTATCTTCCCAGTGTATCAGGGTTAGACTTATTTACATGGTTTTTCTGCTCCTTTTATTTGAATCCATAATTAGCACTATACCCAATAAATATATGTCCCAGAGACTTAAATCTTCTGGCTGTTCATATACTGGTTAAGCCCTGAATCTTAGCAGAGTTGCAGCCAACACCTACTCTCCAGTTCATCAGACTCGCCCAGGACAACTAACAAGAGGATGATGATGGACAACGCCCATCCCCAAAAAGAGAGAGTACCTACAACTGCAAGCAAGACAGTTCCCTCCATCTGTCCCTTGGGGTCTAAGTCTCCTCTCAATTGGAAGCAGAGTTGGCATCACCATCCTCAAATCCTCAAGATTGAGGAATGAAGGGGGGAATGCAACTATGGACTAAAGTAGACTTATTATTATTGAGTAATGGAAGACCTTGTGCATTGATATAAAGTCATTGATCACCAGAGGTTCTGAGGGGAGGGAGCAGGAAGAAAAGGTATAACATGGGGCAGTTTGGGGACATTGGTTCTGCATGACATTGCTGATGGATACAGGCCACTATATATTTTGTCAAAACCTGTAAAATTGTGCAGTGCAAAGTATAAACCAAAATGTAAACTATGGACCATGCTTAGTAGCAATGCTTCAATATGTGCTCATCAATTGTAACGAATATACCGCACTATTGAAAGATGTTGTTAATGGAGAAAAGTGCGTGTGCGGTGGAGTATATGGAAATCCCCTATATTTTCGATGTAACATTTACATAATCTAAAGCTTCTTTAAAAAGAAAAAACAAAAAACAAAAAACCAGAAGCACAAAGCAACTTCTGGAAATAGATCAAGGGATCCCACATATCAGATTAGCATTCTCTAATTTATTTGAAAAGAAATTGAGTACTGGCTGTTTAGAAGGTTAAGGAAGAGAGAGTAATTGGAACTGCAATTCTAATCCTTAATATCTAATACAAAGGAAAGGAAGGAGAGAGTATATTATTGAGGTAGGTTAGTATAGGGAAAGGGAAGACTTGGGTCACAGCTGAAGACCCAGCAGAAAACATGGCCGACAGACAACATGGCTGGCAGACAACATGGCTGGCAAACAACATGGTTGGCAGACCACATGGTCATGAGATCCTGCCCAGAAACCTCCTGAGGGATCGCACGAGACTGTGGAATGAGAATCTCATTTGGAATGAGAATCCTGTTTGGGGTCAAGGGAAAGCTCCAGTATCCTCAAAAGTCTCACAGTTGAGCTCCTGAGAAATGAAAGATAGGCAACCAATCAGAACATCAAATAGACTTTAAATAGCCCTGACCTGTGGTCCCAGGCACGTAACTTACCCTGCAGTTTGCCCATGGTCTGTTCCTTGGCATGGACCATGTACTTTTCTTGTTTCTTAATAAACTCTTTACTTCTTTGCCTACCCTATGGCGTGTACTTAAATTCTTTTATGCAACGTAAACCAAGAGCCTAGAAGCCCAGAAACCAGAACCATCTGGTAACATTATGTTCCAATGAGTTGTTTAAAAAAAACAGAACCCCCTGTGAAAGAGAGGAGGAAGATTCAGACTAAGGAGAAGCACAAGATTTACTTCCTCTAGCTATGTTCTCAATTATTTGCAAACTGAACCCAGTAGAATACTGGGAAGAAATGTAAATAAAATAAAATGACTTCATTCATTGGGTGGTCCCAGGAGAAGACCCTTCTCCAAGAAGAGCTTTTCCAAAAGACAAAAACAACTGACCTGTCAGTTTTTTCCAGGAACACACCCTACAAGGCTGGTGATAAGCAACACCTTGTAAAAAAGTTTTGGTCCAGTAGAGATAGCTTACCAGAATGGACTGACATATCAGAATAATCAATGTGTTTCTGCTCCCCATTCATAAGTCCACCCTATGTAAAATGGAAACTTAATGTCAGCCAATCAGAACATTTCCTCACTTGCTTCCACGTTTGCCCAATATGAGCTTCCCCTTCCCACCCCCTCAGTTTAGCTCAGTTCTGCTTTCTGAATGGGATGCTGCTCAATAATCTGTGAGATCCTAAATTGCATGAAAATTTTTTCTTTTATCAGGTGAAAATATACATTATGACAAGTGATTAATAAAGCTGACAGAGAACACAGGCAGAATTTGCAGGAAATGGAAATATAGCAGCAGATTCTAAAAAAAGGTAGTACTGAGGTTACCAAAGGGAAGGAGGAATAAAGTTGCTAATGGTGGGCATTCCTGAGAATGAGATTGCCCATGCTAAGAATTTAAGCAGTGGAATCAGAGTCAAGTCCAGGTCTATTTAATATTATTTTCAGTTAGATGAAAATAAAACAAAAAAACAAAAACAAAAACAAAAAAAAACACAACTTACTAGCCAAACAGTTTTAGGAATTATCAACATTTTTGAGTCAGAAAATTTTAACATCTATGCCATTTATTGGCTCCATGATCTTGAGCAATCATTAAACTTTTGGAGCATCACTCCTGAAGATAGTATCTGTACTCTGCCACCTTATAGGTATTGAAATGAAATAATACTTGGTTATGTGTTAAAAGAAAAAATTTTTCATATAATTCAGAACATGTATATGTAATGATATACATATATATTCTTCATATATTACATATACATTATTCTCCATTTGAAAAGTTTAGCAAATTAAACCAAAGACATACATGTTTTACATTTTCAAGGAAAATGTCAAATTGTCTTTCAAAAGGTGTCACATTTGGGTTTCCACCAACAGCATATGACTACACTTTTTTCCTTGTGTCCTCATCAACACTTTTCTACCAATATGACAAGTGAAAGATAGTATCTTATTGATATATAAAGTTGTTTCCTTGATTATTAGTGAAATTGAGCTAACGTTTAAACCACATGGGATTTATTTTAGTACCTAATGTAAGGATTAAATTAATTTTTTCTACCTTGTTGTCCTGGCACATTTTTTGAATAATCTTTCTTTTCCTCTTTGATTTGTTATGACATTAATCTTTATCATATTTTGTGATGTCAATGGCCTTGATTATATAATAAATTCTTGTAGGTAGTAGGTTCTATTTCTGAGATCACTATTATCTATTCATTTGTCTCTTGGTTATTGCACCAGTGCCATGCTGATTAAATTAAAATGACTTAAGAAGACAACCTCATTAATCTTCTTTTTCAAATTAAAAAATAATCCTGATGCTTTAAATGATGTCTAAAATGTTTTTGTCAAGTTAAAAAAATACCCACTGAGATTTTTATTTTCAATTCATCCCAGGTTGGGTTCCCAGGGAAACAGATGCTAAGATGGAGATTTGCATGTAGGAACTTTATTTGATAATGCGCATGGTAATAACACCAGTGAGAGAGTGAAGGGATACAAAGGGAGATGTTGAACTGTGATGAAGTTGCAACAGAATTGTGATAAAGCTCCCTTTGCCACAGGGAGCTTTAGCTCTGGGATGGCTCTTCACAAATGACCCCAAATTAAACCAATGAGCCACATCTGCCAGTCTGTCTCCAAGGAGGGAGAGTAATGAGCAAGTCCAAGGACACTCCTTGCAGAGGTCCTCAGACATGAGCTGTCAGAGGCCACACCCCTAGCCACAGGGAATGAGTGTCTCACAGCATCTACAATTTTTACAATACTGCTTCCTTTTCTACAAACTGATTAGCCTTTCCTTTTATTCAATTATTTTATTTCTAAAATTACTTTCAAAGGCTAAAAATACAAAGGAAAACAAATGGAAATATTGGGTAACTTTTCTGTCTGATGTCTGGTAGTCAAAAAACAAATCAGTAGACTAGAATAATGAGCTCATATTATCAAGATAACAGGAATAAATAACAATCTTTTACTCAATATTAGCTAAAACTGTAAAGTGGTTCATAAAAAATCCATTCTTTTGCTTCACTTTGGTTTTTCCAAACCCTTGTTATCCTCTTTGAGCTACACATGACCTTCATGAGCCTTTTTCTCACTCTTCTTCTACTCAAATTCTCTGATTCTTTTGACATAGCTGAACAGCAACATCCAGCATTTGCATGCCCAAATGTCTGATGAGCATCTCTTTGATCTCAATAAACTCATGATGTCCCCGACCGCCCCCAAAACTGCTACTCCCATATGTTCTCTTGGGGCCACCTTCAACTCTTCTTTCTTCACAGCCTACTTTCAGTTTGTGGTCAGACAGGACCAGGTCTAACTGTGAAATGTATTGGAACCTGCCTCTTTCTTCCTCATCACTGTGGACAAAGTTCATGTAAATATCACTTCTTATGTGAACAAATGCTGTATCTTCCTAACTGATTTCTATGTCTAATCATTCATGTATCTAATTGATTACATCACCACCAACACCATCATCACTACCCAAGCACAAACCTTTGATGACTCTCTATTGCTCAAAGAATAATAAAATCTAAGCATGTTAACATGAAATTCAAAGCTTTACACACTCTAGACCTCACCTAGAGTTTTGGTCTGTAGTCCAATTATACCATAGTACTTGCATTCTCATGTTTCTTGTTCATATTGTTTCCCTATGTCTTTGTTCCTACCCACCTACAAGTAAATCTCTCATTGCCCTTCCACAAAGGCATTGTATTCATCTGCAATGCCCACCTCAAATGCCATCTCAGTGAAGTATTCTTGTATTCCCACAACAGAAATTAAATGTGCATTCTTTTATTTCCCATAGTGTTCTGTTTATACCACTGTTGCAGCATGTATCTTCTGCTATATATATTTATTTATATGTGTGCTTCTTTAGCTAGATTGATTCTTTAAAACGCAGGAACTACTTATTTTATTCTTCTTTGTATTCTTCACAAAGCCTAGCCAAGCAAAATAGCTTATTGTGCAAAACATAAGGTTATATAATGTAATTCTGATGATTAAGACAAGGATGCAATTGTGTCATTTACTCAGTTCTCATTGGAATGCATCTAGCACTCTTCCGTCCAATATGGTAGTCACTAGCCATTTATGGCATTTAGATTTTAATTATTAAAATTAAAAAAAATTTAAAATTAAGTTCCTCAGTCATACTAGCCACATTTCAAGTGCTCTATAATCACATGTAGCTAATGGCTACCATATTGGACATTGATTGCACGTATGGAATATTTCCACCATAACAGAACACTCCTTCTATTCTATTCTATTGCACCATGCTACTCAGAGCATTTGTTATCAGAATGCTTTCAGCTGCAGGGAACAGAACATCCAACTTGTCTTAATTTGGGTTCCTCAGAAGCAGACCCTTAGACAAGTTCTTGGGCAAATGTAATTTATTTAGGAGGCAATCCCAGTTTGGGGAAAGCAAATTTGAAAAAATAGGAGAAGTGAGACTAGGAAAGGAGAAAGACCAGTAAAGCATGAGTTAATAAGTGGGCATTTGCTGTGGGCAAGTGGAACTCAATCTTGAGGTCTTCTGAGAAATAGTCTGGGATGCACTTCAGAAATATCTTACCAGAGAGTGGAGAGGCTAGGACATTTGCCCACCAAATCCCATTCCCTATTAGTTGAGGCCTAGGGGAGAGTTTTAAATCCTCCTTCCCCTACTTCAGCTTTACTACTTCTGGCAGTGGGGAAGTACAGGCAACTAAGATGGAAAACTGTCAGAATAATGGACACTAGCTATTGTAGCAGCATATCATCTCAGGTGGGCAAAGGGGAGGGGTTGGGGCATCAACAGCTGCTACTACACATCTAAATGGGGTTTAAGGAAAAACTAAAATTGACTGTCTCCTGTAAAATGCCTGGAAAAAGGAAAAAATACTGTGTGTTAATTCAACGATTTACTGATGAAACAGACCTGGATTGGTGGTTCTACAATAATCCCAGCTTTCCTAGAATCATCTCAAGTTGGCTGCAGCACCTCCAAGTGTCACAGCTTCAGACTCAGGCATCTGGAGGAATGACAAGGTTTATTCTAACTTTGGGTCTCTGCTAAAGAGCGATGAGAACTTTTCTAGAAGCCCCCCAGAAGACTTCCTTTTATATGTCAGTGGCCAAGACTGTATCACATGCCCATAAGGGTGTAGGATTCCATGATTAGCTTAAACTAACCAATACTCACCTCCTAAGTCCAGGGAGGGGCCCAACTTTATGGGGCATACTGTCCCTCTAGCTGAATAAAAATTGGTGCATTTTTGTTTGTTTTCACTTTTTTTTTATTAGAGAAGTTGTAGGTTTACAGAAAAGTCATGCAGAAAATACAGAGTTTCTCTATTCCCCCCCCCCCCCCATATATTCAGTTTTCCCTATTATTAACATTTTACATCAGTGTGGTACCTTTGTTACAATTGATGTATGGAAAAGTACAGAAATCTCAAGCATTTTTACAAATTTATAAGTTGTACACATAAAAAAATAAATGTATACATTCATGTAACCACCACCCAAATCAAGACATGGAACATTATCCACACTTTTGAAAGCTTCTTGGCACCCTATCCTGAGCAGTATCACCCCTCTCCCAATAAGTGAATATGATAAACCTTTCACAATATTGAATGCGACAGATAATCATGGAGCGTATGGTCTATTGGTGGAAGCAAATGTGAAGTAAATATTTGCACAAATGTTTATTCATTAACAATTGACATCGGTATTACAATGGAAAATTAAAAGTATGAAAAAAGAAATCCTATTTAAATTGGAGAAACTGAAGGAAGACAGATCTGAAGAAGTAACATTTAACATGAATAGTGAGTAAGAATTAGCTGTGCAAAGAGAGTGGGGAGGGAAAAGCATCCTGAGAGGGAGTACAGTATGTGGCTGGAGGTAGAAAGTGCTTTAAGGAACTGAAAAGAAAAATAAATGATATTGAACAGGAAAGAGGCAACATAGGAAGCTGGAGAAATAGACAGGCACCTGCTCCTTCAGGACTTTATAAGATGGTTAGGAATGTTGTATTTCAACCTAACTGCAATGGATAAACTACTGAAAACGTTTACATGAGAATGCATTTTTACATGATCATTGTGGCCACTGTGAAGATAATGGATTGTTGGGAAGATAGAATGGATGTTGGGAGACCACATATTAGGCTATTTTTTTTTTTACATATCCCCCCCCCGCCTTCTGCTTGCTCTTGCTGTGTGTCCATTCTTCTGTGTTTTTCTATGTTTGCTCCT
>PVKH010012312.1:0-17338 GCA_004027955.1 Chaetophractus vellerosus | reverse complement strand
AAAAAAAAAAAAAAAAAAAAAAAAAAAAAAAAAAAAAAACAATGGCCAGCCAAGAATTTTATATCTGGTAAGACTCTCTTTCAAAAATGAGGGAAAGATTAAGACATTCTAAGATAAACAAAAGCTGAAAGAGTACATCACCTCTAGACTTGCCCTACAAGCAATGCTAAAGGGAATTCTTCAGACTACAAGGAAAGGATACTAGACAGTGGCTCAAAGAAGTATAAAGACCTGAGGTAAATGTAATCATTTGGGTAATTATAAATGCCAGTTTTATTGTATTGCATTGTTTGGTATATAACTCCACTTCCTGCTTCCTACAGATGCTAAATTGCAAATTCATAAAAAATGATAAATCTATGTTTTTGGACATACAATTTACAAAGACATAAGTTGAAAGAAGTACACAAATGGTGGGGGAATTAGGGGTATAGTATATGCATTTGTGCATGCTATTGAAGTTAAGTCGGTATCAAAACAAATATAATTGTTATATATTTAGGATGATAAATTTTAACCTTATGGTAACCATAAGAAAAAAATTGAAAAATATATCCGGATAGAAGTGAAAATGTATTCAATATGGAACAACACAAAAAGGCAAATATGTGTAAAAGTAGGCTTTAACAGAAATTAGGGAGATAATAGGTTTAGGTTTTCCAAATGCTAAACAGCAAAATGGCAGAAGAAAAACCTGTATTATCAGTATGTTTAATGTAAATGAATTAAATTCTCCAGTCAAAAGGCAGAGATTGGCAGAATAGATATAAAAGCATGTCCCAAATTTTCACTGTCTGCAAAAGACTCACCTTAAAGTCAAAGATAAAAGTAGGCTGATGTTGAAAGAATGAGAAAAAATATAACATGCAAGTAGTAACCAAAAGATATCTGAGGTGGCTATACTAACATCAGATAAAATAGAACTTAAATCAAAACAATTGTGAGGGACAAAAATGTTCATTATATTCTAATAAAATTAAAAGATGTATCAATTATAAATATATATGCACGTAACAGAAGAACCACAAAATTAGTGAAGCAAACACTGACAGAGTTGAAAGGAGAAACTGACAGTTCTACATTAATACTAGGAGATATTAACACACCCTTTCAATAATGGATCAAATATCTAGTCAGAAGATCAATAAGGAAGTACAGAATGTGAATGATACACTAAACCAAGTAGACCTAACAGAAATATATAGAATAATGCAACCAAAGAAAACAAAATACAAATTCTTCTCAAGTGCACATGCATCATTCTTCAAGATAGACCATATGTTGGGTAATAAAACAAATAATAAATTCAAAAATATTGAAATCATACAATGTATATTCTCCAACCACAAGAGAATGAAGCTAGAAATCAATAACAGAGGGAGGAAGGGAAAAGTTTAAAACTATGTGGAAATTATACAACATATTCTTAAATGAACAATGGGTTAAAGGGGAAATCAGAAATGAAATTAGGAAATATCTTGAGGCAAATGAAGGTAGAAAATTACCACTCAACAAAGACAAGTCCAAGACCAGATAGTTTCCCAGGGGGTTTTTACCAAAGGATCCAAGAAAACTTAACTCTTTGCTCATACTCTTCCAAAAAATTAAGGGGGAGACACTCATAAACTCATTCTTCAAGGCCAACAACAACCTCATACCAAAGCCAGGTAAATATATCACAAGAAAAGAAAACTACAGATCATTATCTCTTAGAATATAGATGCAAACTCTTCAACAAAATACTAGCAAAACGTATCCAACAGCATATCAAAAGAATTTTATACCAAGATGAAGTGGGATTAATCCTTGGTATGCATGATTGGTTCAACAAAAGAAAACAAATTAATGTAATAAACTGCATTATCAGAATGAAGAGGAAAAAACAAATGATATCTCAATTGTTGCAGAAAGTAAATTTGACAAAATACAGAACCCTTTCTTGATAAAAACACTTAGAACCCTAGAATAGAAGGAAACTTCCTTAACATGATAAAATTCATATATGTAAAGCCCACAGCTAACACCCTACTTAATGGTGAAAAACAGAAAGCTTTCTAAGATCAGAAATAAGAGAAGGACTCCCACTGTCCCCACGGTTATTCAACATTGTACTTAAAGTACTTGCTGGAACAATTAGGCATGAAAAAGAAATAAAAGGTATCCAAACTGGAAAGGAAGAGGTAAAACTTTCCATATTTGCAAATGAAATTATCCTATATACAGAAAATCCTGAAAAATCCACAGCAAAGCCCCTCAATCCAAAAAATGAATTCAGCAAAGTGACAGAATACAAGATTTCTATACTCAAGCAGAAAAAAAAAAAAATCAGAAGAAAAAATCAAGAAATAAATTCCTTTCATCATAGTAACTAAAAGAATCAAGTTACCAGGAAGAAATCTAATCAATGATGTAAATGACTTGAAAAAGAAATCTACAAAACATTGGTAAAAGAAGTTAAAGAATAACTAAATATATTGAAATATATTCCATGTGAATGGATTGGAAGACAAAGCATCATTAAGATGTCAATACTGTCCAAAGCAATCTGTAGATTCAATGCAATCCCACTACACATTCCAACAACCTTTTTGCATGAATGGCAAAACCAATAATCAAATTTATATGGAAGTGTAAGGGGCCCAAAATAAATAAAGTGATCATTTAAAAGAAGAATTAATTTGGAGGACTCATGCTTCCTGATCTTAAAAGTTATTACAAAGCCACAGTCATGTAAACCATATGGTATTGGCACAGATCAGACATATATACAAACGTAATAGAATTGAGAGCTCAGAAATCAACACTCATTTATGACCAACTGATTTTGAAAAGGTGGCAAAGACCACTTAGCTGGGAAAGAAAAGTCTCTTCAACAAATGGTGATGGAGAAACTAGAACGCTATTTGAAGGAAAAAAAAAAAAGAATGAAGATCCTTACCTCATACCATATTCAAAAATCAACTCAAAATGGATCAAAGACCTTAGTATAAGAGCCAGAACTATCAAACTCCTAGAAGAAAATATAGGGAAGCATCTTCATGACCCTTTGTTAAGCAATGGCTTCTTAGACTTTACAACCAAAGCACAAGCAACAAAGGAAAAAAATAGACAAATGGGGCCTCATCTAAATTGAAAACTTTGTGCCTCAAATGGCTTTATCACAAAAGTAAAAAAAAAATAAAACTTATACATTGGGAGGAAATATTTGGAATCCATATATCCAATAAAGGAGTAATATCTAATATACATAAAGAAACCCTTCAACTTAAAAATAAAAAGACAACCTAATTTGAAATTAAGCAAAAGACTTGAACAGACATCTCTCCAGAGAAAATATACAAAAAACCCAGAAGGTGCATGAAAAGATGATCAGCATCATCAGCCACCAGAGAAATTCAAATCAAAACCACAATGAGATATTATTTCACACCCTTTAGAATGGTTTAAAAAAATAAAAAAATAAAGAAAAAACTGAAAATAACAAGAGTTGAAAAGGATGTGGAGAAATAGGAACACTTATTCATTGCTGGTGGGAATCTAAAATGGTACAACCACTGTGTAAGTCAGTTTGGCAGTTCCTTGGAAAGCTAAGTATAGAACTACCATTAGACATGGCAATCCCACTACTAGGTATATACCCCAAAGAATTGAAACAGGGGATCAAATTTATGTTTTCACACTGATGTTCATAGCAGCATTACTCAAAATTGCCGAAAGATGGATGCAGCTGAAGTGTCCATCAATTGATGAATGGATAAATAATATGCATATATACATACAATAGAATATTATTCTACCCTGAAAAGGAATGAAGTTCTGATTCATGTGACCACAGATGTGCTTTGAAGACTTCATGTTGTATGAAATAAGCCAGACACAGAAGGATATTGTATGATCTCACTGATTTAAAACAATTAGGATGAGCAAACTCATAATAAGTATCTAGAATATAGGTTACCAGAGGACAAGGATGGATAGGGAATGGGAAGTTAAGTCTTAAAATGTACAGGGTTCCTATTTGGAATTATGGAAAGGTTTTGGTAACAGATGGTGTTGATAGTAGCACAACATTGTTAATGCAATTATCAGCACTGAAATATTAGTTCTGAATATGATTAAAAGGTATGATAATAGAATTTTAATTAAACAAAAAAATCCATGGAACTACACTACACAAACAGTGAACCCTTAAGTTAAGTCATGAATTTTAATTCATAGTACAATTATTAAAATATACTATCATCAGTTGAAACAATGTTCCATACCAATGCATTTCTTAAAGCTCTGGAAAGCAGTTAAAGCATTTCAGTAACAGGGGGAGTGCTGAACCAATAAAAAGTCCCCTTAAAAATACTAGGATCTCATGGCACCATTGTTGGACCCTCCCCCATCTCCTCACCAGGTAGGTGTGGAGCTTGCCCATGCTCACAGTGTAGTGAACAGTTCCCAGGTCCAGAAGGAGCAGAGTAACCCTAGTGCACATGATAAGGGCATGCATGTCTGTATCGATCTATCTAATGGCAGCCTGAAGGTATGAATGGGACACTCATAACAATCTCATTGACCCAGAACTTGTCCTGCACAAATATGTTACATACAGAGCTCTCCTATGGAATGTTGTAGGAGAACAGTCAAGTCACAGCAGCCTGGGGCATAGTATTTCTGTCTGTGGGACAAACAGTGTGGTGCCCAACACTGTGATAAAATGTACTTTCCTAAGGATCGGTAACATTACTAAGCCTATACGCACATTCCAGGACAAGATAATAGGGATGACACTATCTTTTACCCTCAGGCTGTTCTATAAACTTATACTTAGAACTCCTAAGATCTGAAGGAGAACACAAACTTTGCAAAAACCTTGTTGTCTTTGCAAGAAGAACAAGCAGGTTGAAAGATGATACAATAGGACTTTCAACAAATCCTTCCTAGAAAACAGCATTCCCAATCCTGTCATCCACTGAAATCACTGAATGGATTCATATTTCAGCCACAACCTCTTTATCAACTGGTTGTTCAGTTAAACCTCCATATGGAGTGCTGTCATCTGAAAGCTCAGGGTAGGTGTTGATAGAGTCGCTTCTGGCCCTGGTATCAGAAATTGTTACCTGCATAGGCCGTGACTTTTCAAAATCATAATTTTCTAGTTCCTTTGTGCTTAAGAATTTAAATCTCAGCTTATCATTTTCCTCAAATATTTTACTATAAATTATAAGGAGAAACCAGGCTACATCTTCCACACTTAGGTTGAAATTCATCTCAACTAAATATCCAAGTTCATTGCTTTAAAATTTTTCCTTCCATCCAACATCAGAACACAATTTTGCCAAGTACTCTTCCACAAGGATCTCCTTTCCTCCAGTTTCCAATACGATATAGTTATCATTTCCTTCAGAAATACCTATATCCAAATTTCTACTGACATTCTCTTCAAAGTGATCTAGGTCTTTTTTCTCAAGCACCTCAAAATTCTTCAACCCTTTATACACTACCCAATTCCAAAGCTGTTTCCACATTTTAAAGTATTTGTAATAGCAGCACCCCACTTTCTGGTACCAAAAGCTGTTTTAGTTTCTCAGATACTAAAACAAATACCGTACTATAACTTGGCTTAACAACAGGAATATAAGGTTCATGGTTTCAAAAGCTAAAAGGCTTGCTTCAACGCAGGGTCAGTAACTTTCTGTGGGCCAGCAATCTTTGGGTTCCTTGGCTTTTCTATCATATGTCAATGTATATGTCAGCATCTTCTCCTTTCCTCATGGTTCTCTTGACTTCCAGCTTCTGGCTGTCCCCATGGCTTCTCTATCTTTCTGACTTAAACTCTGCTAATATAGGACTCCAGTAATGCAGTTAAAGCCCACCCTGATCCAGTTGGGCCATACCGTAACTGAAGTAACATCATGAAGAGCTCTTAATTACAATGGGTGCACACCCACCGGAACACAAACCAGGACCGGGAACATGACCAATCTAGGGTACATAATTAAATCCACCACATACACCAAGAGAGGTTGTTATAAATTTAGCACATTAACTTTCAGCCCATTGGTAACCATAAAGAAAATATTTTAAAAATATGCTCAAAAGGAAATGAGACAGGATTCTAAAGGGTTGATTACAAAAGATCAATTAAATATAAAAATAGGAAATAATCAAAGAATTGAGGGGCAAAAAGGATATAAGACTCACAAAAACCAAAATGGTAAAACAAAGTCCTGTGTTATCAGTTATTTTAAATGTAAATGTTTAAAATTCCCCAGTGAGTAGGCAGAAATTGGCAGAATGAATAAATAAATAGAGGAATTGAACAATACCAAAACCAATAAGACCTAGCATACATATTTACAACATTTAGGCAAATAGCAGCAGAATACACATCCTCTAAGATGAATATGGACCATTCCATAGGGTAGACCATAAGTTAGGTCACAAAACAAGTCTCAATAAATTTATAAGTATAGAAATAATACAAAAGTACCTTTTCTGACCACAATGGAATGAATTTAGAACTCAATGACAATGATAAAAATGGATAATTCACAAATATATGGAAATTAAACAACACACTCCCAAACAAACAATGAGTCAAAGAGGAGGGGACACTTCTGAATTTCTTCTATAAGGCCAGCATCAACTTGCCAAAATTAGATAAAAATATCACAAGAAAAAAAATTCACAGACAAGTATCCCTTGTGAATAAAGATGTGAAAATCCTCTGCAGTTGCAAACTGAATTCAAAGGATTATAAGTCAAGATAACATAAGATTTATCCCAGGAATTCAAGGAAGTTTAATGTAAGAAAAGCAATCAATGTGATATACATTAACAAAATTATAGAAAAATCTCACATGGTCATCTCAATTGATTCAGAAAAGGCATTTAACAAAACTTATCACCTTTTTGGTAAAAATATTTTGAAAACTAGGAAGAAAAGGAAACTTTCTCAAGATGAAAAAGAGCATATATATGGGAAAAAGCCACAACAAACATCATATTCAATGATGAAATTGTAAGGTGACCCCTTAAGATCAGGAAGAAGACAAGGATTCCTGCTATCACCATTGGTATTCAATATTGTACTGAAAATGCTAGCCAGAACAATTAGGCAAAAAAAAGAAAAGAAAATCAGTGATGTTTCTATATACCATTAAGGGATATATCCTTAAGGAAGTCCAAAAAAACAATTTTATTTATAGTAGCAATGAAAAGAATAAAATATCTAGAAATAAATTTCAACAAAGATGCAGAAACCTGTACATAGAAAACTAAAAAGCATTACTGAAAGAAATTAGAGAAGAGATAAATGAATAGAAAGCTATTTTGTGCTCATGAACTGGAAGAATTCATATCATTAAGATGGCAATACTGGGGGCCAGCTGTAGCCCAGTGGATAGGGCACTGGTTCACCACATGGGAGGCCCTGGGTTCAGTTCCTGGGGACCTCTCCAAAGTGGGCAGACCACCTTGAGAAGGGTGAGCCACCATGGGTAGGGCAAAAAAAGTCACCACGGGCAGGGCAAAGCCACCACGGGCAGGGCAAGTCACCTGTGAATGGAAGCAGACCCGCCTGTGAATGGAGCAGAGCTTCCTGTGCAGTGACCTGACTTGGCACATCCCCGCAGTGAGGGGAGACAGAGTGGACACAGAAGAATGCAGAGAAAATGAACACAGCAAGAGCAAGCAGAAATTGGGGGGGGGGGTGGATATGTAATAAAAAAAAAAAAGATGGCAGTAGTACTCAAAGAAATTTACATATTGAATGCAATCCCAATCAAAATTACCAAGAGCCTTCTCTGCAACAATATAATAGCTAAAAAACAAATTCATATGGAAGGGCATGGGCCTTCAAAAGCCAAAAACATCCAGTAAAAGGACAAACTTGTAAGATTTCAAAGATTATTACAAAGCTAAAGTAATCAGAAGATGGAGTATTGGCAAAAGTACAGAATGGAGACTGATGGACTAGAATTAAGAGTGTAGAAATGAACCCACACATCTATGGTCAATTGGTTTTTGACAAGCATGCCAAGTACACTCATTGAGGAGAGAATAGTGTCTTCAACAAATGATACAGTTTGTATTTGATTGAAAAATCAAGGGAAAGTATAAAATATATATATTAAAGAGTTGAAACTATGCTTATGATTGCCAAAATTTAAATCTACTGTCTATATCAGTAAATTAAACAAATAAAAGAAAAATATATATTCACTAAAAAGTAATAAATATGAAGAATACAAAATTATTTAAGATCTTACTTTTTAAACCAAATCAGAAATAAGAAATGGCACTATTACATGCCTTTTCAAATTCTACTGATATAGAAACAATTAAGCAGGAAATCTACATAGCTTGATAGGAAATGGATGAGGCAGGGCTCTAAAAATGTTAGCACATATCAGCTCAAAGCATAATAATAATAAATACCATCAAGCAGAGACTCAAATCTCTAGATTGTGTATAATAATTTTAATTCAGTGACTACTATAGAGATATAAATGGGTGCCTACCCATTGAGGTATATTTTGGATAGAAAGTATGAAGCCTGGGACTGTATAACACAATGAACCATGTGGTGGAAGATGGACTGTGGTTAGCAGTACAAATATGAGAGTGTTCTCTCATAAACTAGAACAAAGGCACAATACTAATACATAGTGTTAATAATAGAAGGTATATGAAAAAATATATAGCAAATGTATACTATGGACCATAGTTAGTGGTAATAGCCTGATCCTGTTCTTTCATAATCTAATCTTTAAAAAATGTTCCACAACAATGTAAGATGTTGGTGGAGGAATAATGTATGAGAATTCTTCACTTTATGCAGGATTGTTTGGTAAGCTCACAAATTCTTTAATATAAACAAATAAATGAATAATTAATTAAATAAATAAGTACCTACCAATCTAGGGATATTCACAACCTTTCTCTGAAAATTATCCTCACTAGTGAGCTCTTTCCTATGTCTCTGATTTTAGTAGCAAATGAGTCTGATAAATCAGCACCATATAGATTGAGCAAAGGGCATAAGATCAGCTGGCCCTTACTCCAAAATTTGCTACATCCACATGAAGGAAAACTCTTTCCCATGTCAATGATTTGGTTCTCTTCCACTAATATATAATGAAAATATACTATATTTCTTTCCCTAAAGACTGAAATTACCATAGACTGTAAATTTCTGCAGTCAAGGGCAATGTATATTTATTTACCATCTATCCATACATCCTAGAACACTATTTGGTTGAAGCAGTTGAAAATCTGTTATCATTAGGAGCCATGCAGACCAATATATTCTAATTCTTCCATAGTTTCACATAAAATTGTTGTCATATTTGACTTTATAAAACTATGAAGAGCATTGTGACTTTCTTTTGTGTGACTGGTTTTCAATGCTTGTGTCTAAGTTGGCCTAGCTTTTAAGTTGGTCTAAGTTGGTCTCAATCTATTTTCAACAAAAATTTCTCAAGGTAAATACTAGACCCAACCAGGCCAACATTTATTTTCTCAAGACATATGCAGAAAAATAGAGATTGCATTATAAACTCCATTCTTAAAAGGCACAGAAACAGCACATTGCAACATCCTGATATCCCCTGTGGCACCAATCTCAGAGTTGACCTATACTCATTCATTGAAAGAATGAGAGCTCTGCAGACCACTGTCAAAGTGTTCCTAACAAAGCAAATAGTAAAATGTATAATGAAATATGATTTATTGAAGATATACAGTTTTGCAACTTGTAGGAAAAAAAGGCAAAGTAATATTTGAGACTAAAAGTAATGGTTGTCAGAATTCTACAGAAGGCCAAGTATGCATTCACAGAAATCACTACCAGTGATTACAAGTCTCTTTAGCTCACAAAATGCCTTTGTCAAGATTCAACATCAAAATCTGTGAAAAATACCAGACGACAGGTTTTTCTAAATGTATTGAGTATTTTAGTACTTCTTTCATTATTACATGACAACATTTGTTGTAAAAATATAGAAATTACAGTTAAGGAGGACATGTGTACACAGGGAATACTTATATTCCCTCAAGTGAGAAATATCACTAATAACATTTTGGCTTATATACATACATTACTTTAAAATAGGTCAAATTTTAAATCTTGTTTTGTTATCTCTCCTTTCACTTTTTAATCTTGAGCTCAGTTCTTTGGGAACTGTCAAGTAAGGATTAATATTATCTTGGATATCTATAATCTTTTATATAATAATACTTTTTTCTTTTTCAGGGAAGAATTTTACCAATTCTTCATTGGGAATAAAATAGGTACTACATGGATGATGGAAATCAGTGAATACTCAAATAAGGTATGATAAAAAGATATACAGTTATTATGATTACTGCTATGGGCATTTAATAGTCACTTGGAAATGTGTTGCAGTCAATGCAATCAAGTCATTGGAATGATTTTTCTAAAACCTTTCACCTGACCAAACACTCTCCTTATTGCCATCTTCATTTCTGTTTCTGAATGTGTAGATGACTGAATTTAGACAGGAGTTAAAACTGCATAAAATAGGGCTAGAAATCCAAATATATTGAAGGAGATGGCAAGACATAGAAAAAAATCAGTGGACTGTAGAATGAAACCACCAAGGAAATATGAGCTGACAGAGTGGAAAGAGCTTTGGATGAAGCACTGGAGGAGTGTTTTTGAGGACTGGCCAAGATGAAGATGTAAGAGAGGATGAGCAAAATGAAATCTCCCAAGGAAAAGAACCAAGTATTAAGAGTGACCATAAATTTCAGTCTATAATTTTCTGTGCAAGCAAGTTTGATGAGCCAAGGTATGTCACAGGAAAAGCTGTCTAATACATGGGGCCACAGAACGGCAAGTTTACAACAAAAGCCAACTGGGCCAATGAGTGCATAAAACCAGTGGTCAGGCAGCCACTAAAATGAAAATGCACATTCGTGGGCTCATGATGGTCAGGTAGTGGAGAGGCTTACATATGGCCACATATCTGTGAAAGGCCATGGCTATGGGCAGCACCATCTCAGTGTCTCCAACTGCATGGCTAAAGAAGATCTAAGCTAAACAGCTTCCAAAGGAGTGACTTTCTTCTTGAAAAGATCACAGATCATCTTGGGCGTTGCAATGGAACAAAATAACAAGTCAACGTTGGAGAGGTTGGCAAGCAAGAGCTACATGGAGGAGTGTACTTAAGGGTTAGAGGCCACATTGACCAGTATGAGGAGGTTTCTCATCCTACTGGACACATAGAAAAGAAAGCAAAAGAGAAGAATTTGGATCTCCCAAGAATTGAGAGGCCCAGGAATATAAACTCAGACACCACAGAATGGTTGGCTCTATTCATTGCTCTTTGGCAGGTTTATTCTCATGTTACCTATATGAAAAAATGAGAAAATTTAAATTAGTAGTACTATATTAATATCTTCTATGGAAAAGAATTTAAGGTATGGTGATCAAATACCACCTGATCATTTACTTAAAAAATAAAATTACCTTTTGCCACTTATGCTTTAGTTATGTAAGATGTAAGTGAGTTTTGTTGTGATTTTGCTAACATGAGGAATTGTGAATGGTCAACAGAACTGGTATACATGCATAACTAGCACTTGATGTTACATTGATATACCAATATGATCCATGTTAGTTATTCTTCTTCTACAGGAGTAATGACCAATCACATATAGGAAACTGACCAAGAAGACTATTCTTATTCCAAAAAGGTTTGTAAGGGAAGTGGATGTGGCTCAAACAGTTGAGCACCTGCCTAACACATGGGAGGTCCTGCAGTTCAGTCCCAGTGCCTCCTTAAGAAGACAAGCAGACGTTGCACCCACCACAATGATCAGATGCCACAAGTCAGATGTCACAGCCCATGGGATGCAGATGTGGCTCAGGGCATTGGGCATTCACCTGTCATGTGGGAGGTCCCGGGTTCAGTTTACAGTGCCTCCTTGAGAATGCAAGGAAACAATGTGCAGACAGATGAGAGAACCATCTGGGAAAGGGGGGGGATAAATTTTAAAAAAAAATTAAAAATAATAAATGATTTGTAAGATTCTGTGTCTTTGCTTTTGTTGCTTCAGCCAGAAATTATCTTTCACTATTTTATAATTCTGAAAATATTACTCATTCTTCAATGTCCAGTTCAAGCCAATATATATACAATCCAACTATACATCTATTTTTACTTACTATGTTTCAAATTATGTGCAAGATATTTATCTAAACACTGGATATGCAGCCGAGAAAAAAATAGAAAAAAATTTCCTGTCTTCATGGATTCACATTCTGTCAGAGAAAGACACACGATTAAACAATAAAGAAGGTAGATTGTGTGCCTGGTGTTGATTTTACCATGGAGATACAAAGCAAGGAAAAGGGATATGGAAATATGGAGAATGCTGTGATAAATTGGGGTGGACAGGGAAGTTCTCACTGATTGGTTGGCTTTGAGCAGAAATCAAAAGAAAGTGAATGCAGGGACCAAGATCTTGTAGAGCCTTGAGGGCCATTGTAAGGATTTATTTAAATCACTGAGTGGGCAATATAAAGGAACGAACAAACATAAAGGGGGAATGTAACTCTGGAAGAAAGTAGACATTAATATTCTAGTAATGGAAAAACTTTTAATATTGATATAAAGAAAGTGGTTGCCAGAGGCTCTGAGGGGAAGGAGAAGGGACATTACAATGACAGATACCAGCCATTATACATTTTGTAGAAACCTATAACAGTGTGTGGCACAAAGTGTGAAACATAATGTAAACTGTAGACCATGCTTAGTAGCAATGCTTCAATATTTATTCATAAATTATAACAAATGTACCACACTAATGAAATATGTTGTTAATGGGGAAAAGTTGGGGAGGGGGAAGGGGTAGGGTATATGGGAATCCCCTACATTTTCAAAATAACATGTATGTAATCTAAAGTTCCTTTAAAAATGAAAATAAACATTTTAAAGAAAAAGCATTGAGTGAGATAGATAATAAGTAACTGGAAGACTTTGAACAGAGGCATGACAAAATCTGGCCACATTGTTAAAGGGTCACTTAGGATGCTACCTTGTGAACACACTTCAGAATCTCAAGGATAAAATCAGGCAGATTGGTTAGAAAATATTGAAAAGATCTAAGCAAGAGACAAAGGTGGCTTAGATCAGGATAGGAGAAGGCAGAGATAGTGAAATGTGGGCAGATGTTAGGTACACCAATAAGATGTATAGTGAAATTTCCAGGAATATAGAGGATCTTGAGCTTTTGGAGGTTGTGAAACACCACAACTCAGTGCAAAAGTTTTCATGTAAAAATAAACAAAAAACATCCCAAACCTACAAAATTTAAAAAGTATACATTTAGTCACCAAATCTAATAAGGATTCTAGAATAAGGAGGCATCTGGTGCTTTAAGAAAGGAGCCTGAAACAAATAAAAATAAGTAGTCTCTTACAAATCAAGGGGAAAACTACAGAATACAATACCACAATTAGTTCTATAGGTTGAAATATTTTATAACCCAGGAGGTATTTTTAAGTAAAATAACAAAATGGCCCCTATTTTCTATGCCATATTTTAAACAAAAATTTGTTAGCCATTTCTCTTTTTCAAAGAATGATTTGGGTTCTGAGGCCAATTACACTGAGCTCTTTAAACTTGTCTCCTTAGTAAGATTTTTTTCTGAAGCCAGCAAAGCAAGAATCAGTTTTCTTTTGGTAATGTAAATGTCACCTTTTCAGGGTTTTTCAAAAGGTAGCTCATAGCCCCCTCTTTACAATGTGACCAAATAATAAACTCCAAAGACATCCAAAACTGAAAATAAAGAGTAAAATAGAACAATAGAATAATTAGTTTCTTCCTCTAGCCAGAAAAATCTCAAGTCAGTTGTAATTGGGGCTTCATGAATCCAGAATACAAAATTGCATTGGTCACTTTACCAAGGGGATACCAGTTTGCAAAGATTCAGATATAGTACATAATTAATACAAGAGCCATTTAGACTATAATGAATGATAAATGGTACAGGGAAATCATGTTCTTAATGTGTTACAGGCATTTGCCCTGCCAAGCCAAGAAGTCTAGAACTGGGACAGGAATCTGTGGGTGCTTATAAGGGTTAAGACACAGGCAGTGGCCTGTGAGGGTTAAGACTCGGGCAGTGGCCCAACTGTTGAATCAGCTATTAGTTGACACATCGTTGGCTCAGCACACATATTTTCTGAGCACAGTAGGAATGATTCTGAGGATTTGCATATTATGTTCTTTCTGTGTATCATTTAAGTGATAACAGTAATGTATGAATAAGCCTGCAAATAAAGAATGGCAGAGTGTGCCTGTACTTATGGAGAAACTGGGGCTGTGTTCATATGAGCAAACTTCCCTCTCTGCCTGGAGTCTTTTTTTTTGCCTACCTCCCTCATGAGCTCCCAAGGTGGATGTAGTGCACAGTGCTCAACAGAAGATTCTGAAGATGAACACTGGAATATTTACATCCAAATGTCAGTTGTGCTTGTATTTAAGAAATTTACACTGCCTCTCTGCAAACAAAGGTAGAGAAGCTAATCTTCCATAGCATCTCTTCATACTTATAGAGCCAAGGTGAATTAAACAATGGGATATATTAAGCCCTCTGGAAATAACAATCTAATAATTGTCAATACTGTACTAGAACAGCTCCACTGATTATTAAAACCTACTTATGATCAGAAACCAAAAAGGAAATTATGTATGTTAACCACTTCCACTCATGGCAGATAAGATAAAGCATTCCTACAAATAAAGGATTATGGTAAGAGCACTGGGGAGGGAGAAACTTTGAAGCAGTATCCAAATGGGTCCTAAATGCTAGAATTAAAAAATACAAAAAGATGGGTAAAATTGAATACATAAGACTGTTTTCACAAAATATATACAAAAATAAACCAGAGGGATGGAAACAGAATAGCAGTTATATACAGCAGGGAAAGCATAGAGAGATTGAGAGGTATTGAGGTTTCTTTGTTTGATTTATTTTTATTTTATTATTATTATTACTGGAATAATGAAAATGTTCTAATATTGATTGAAATGATAAATGCACAACTATGTGATTATATGAAATACCATTGATTTTACACTTTGGATGGATTTAGGTGTTATTACTATGTATCAAAAATGATGTTAAAATAAAAACATAAAAAGCCATGACACTCCATGAACACTCTCCAAAACCTGAAGGAAGGTATGCTTCAGTCTAAAAGTTAAGAGAAAACAGCACTTCAGGGCCAATAAATGAAAAGATGTAAACAAAGGAAAAGTAATTGTAAAGGACCTGCATTACCTGCTGAATGAACAAATCAGTAGGAACATTTCGTTCCCAGTTAGATTTAAAGGAATATCCTTTCTTTTAACTATTGCCAATGCTTGATTGTGACATAAACCATTAAAGATCTGCACTTTAAATTTACTAATATAGAAGTAATTATAATGTTTCACTTAAATATGATAAAAAATTTATCTTATTAAAAAACAGAAACAAGGAAACTAATGAAAAATCCATTTTACTAAGTTGATGCAAATTCCAAGTCTTCCCATCCTTTTCTATATGCTGGTTCATTCTCAATGGTTTTATATTTAATAACTGCTGAGAGAAGACAATTTATATTAAATATCCTCAAAAAGTTATTTTAAAAGAAAAAACATGGCAAAAATGGCAATAATAAAGTCTTCTTACTTATTTGGCTAAATAATTTAGCTGGACGAGGATCTATCCAATGAAAGAAAAGTCATTGTATTGTAAAACATGTCAACCATGAATTATGATGAATAAGTTCCTCAAGTTCAGGATCTCCTTCTAGGATTGAAATAAGAACTATTATGCAGAGGTATATTTGTAATGATCAGAGGTGGGGAAGAAGAGACAGAATTCACCCTTCAGCAGAAGATCAAGTCTCCACTGTGTACATCTTTTCTGTTGTTTTTTCTGTTTTTGTTTTGTTTTTCTTTTTGTCTTTTTAATTTTTTTTACTTGTTTATTCTTTTGTTTGTTTGTTCTGTGCACATCTTTAATGTAGCATTTACCACAATGCAGGGAAATTATGTGCTTTTAAGTCTCTCCAATTAAACCAATGTCTGGAGACATTTTAGCTTGTCACAACTGGGAGGAGCACATGGCTACTGGCATCTAGTCGGTGAGGCCAGGGAAGGAGTTCAACATTCCACAATACATAAACAGCCCCATACAACAAAGAATTGTCTGGCCTCAAATGTCAGTAATGCCAAGGATGAGAAACCCTACATTAAGTTATGAGCAATTCTGAGGCAAACTCTTCTGTATCGCTCAATCCCCAGATGGCCCAGCACCATTCCCATTACATGGTGTGCATGTAATTAGTGTTCATTGGGGAAATAAATAAGTGGATGGATGAGGAGATGGGTGGATGAATGGATGGAGGTTAACAAATGGACAGATGAGTAGATGAATGGAAAAGGAGCCAAATGCAATGCAAAGGAAGAGATATTTCTAAACAATTGCTACCTAATCCTTGTTAGAAGCACTAGGATTCTATAATGACCACATTCCATAAATATGTAAACTTCATGCAAGAATTAATCATCTTTACTAAAGAATAAATGGTCATATACATAATGTACTCATTAATTTTTGTAGATAGCATCAGAATTTTCCTAGGCACTGATGCCATAAGATACTAATATATTAATATACTAATTTTCACAAGGGTTCATATAATAAGAAATGACAAGTCATTCACACCTTTGCATGAATTAATTTTCCATCACTTTCTAGAGGGCACGGCTAAATCAAATGTGGGTATTTAAGCAAATGGGAGTTTTGTTAGCAGAAAAAGCCAAATAACTTTGGAGAATTTGGAACTATCCAAATATAATGATCCTGAATGGGATACACAGAAGGATAACATTATAATGGTAAATTTTCTGAAGAGGGAGGAATTGACCAGGTAACAGGACAAAAACAGGAGTCTGGGTAAAAATAAATGAAAAGGGCAAGGATGCAAAGCAAAGAACTGAAAATGAGAGGATGTTAAAATGTACATGACTTAAGTCTCAGAGTTTTGGAGACAAGAGTTGCTCTGGTTGAACACTCAAGTCTAGAGGAAGGATAGGAGCATCCCTGAAGGGTGCTGGAACAGTGACCTCTGAGCCAATTTTTTGCTCTGGGTAAAATGAGCTTGCCCTAATAGACATCTTTGAATCTTTTGTTCTCCAGAACTTTTATCTACCACCATACTTTGTTTTTCTTTTTTTATTTTCTTTTATTATATATCCCCCCACTTTCTGCTTGTTCTCACTGTGTTCATCTTCTGCATTCTTCTGTGTCTGCTTGTCTCCCC
>PVKH010012311.1:0-17338 GCA_004027955.1 Chaetophractus vellerosus | reverse complement strand
GTCAGCTATAGCTGTCAAACAAGAAAACCAATATGTTCATACTGAAAGCATAAGACATTCACAAATGTGCATGACTAGGATCCTGGAACAGAGAGAGTAATAAGGAAAAAATTTATGGTCACCAACTGCTGCTTAGGGAACTGTAAATTTTGCATGCCAGGGGTGAAGATTTGATTATCAATCTCAAAATAGGACCAAAAAATTTTGGAGGAAAAATTAAATTTCATATACTGAAAATAGATTTTATCAGCAACTTTTCCTCTACATTCAGCATTAGGCATTAGTCAGGCTTTTATACAATATGGCTAGTGGCAGCTTATTTTTTCTTTCTATCTCATATTCATTCAACCTGAAAGCATTGCTCATGCAGCATGACAGAATGACAGGCTTCTTAGATAAGGAGAAGGCAAAAAGAAAGCTAATAAATCTGTATTTTACTAAGACATCAACATGCTTGATAAATTGTAGAAGGTATTCAGGAGGGTCACATCCATATAGTAGTAATCAATGACCCTGTCAACCTCTGGCAATATATTTTAAAATATATAAGAAATTGTTGAAACAAAAGAAGTTATTTATATTTCTTACCAGCAGTCTGATGGCAAAACAGTCAGTATGTTTATTAAATTAGCAGATGACATAAATCCAAATGAAGTCGCTGCTATGTAAGAAATTGACAATAGATTTTCATTGATTGTGATGAATTACATAAGTAACATTATAACCTTATGGAAATATACCTATTCACTGATAATTTTCAACCATGTGATTGAATACATCATGGTAAAAATGGTCTAGTTCAAATGCATCAAACAAAAAGAAAACAATTAGCAACCCACCAACACCTTTCCTTCTGATTTTCTTTTCTAGTATTTAAGATACCTATCTAAAATAGGATTCAGCTAGCAATCTCTAAGGCAGACTCAATCTATAAAAGATCAATTAATATGCATAAAATGTATGAAATTAAACAGTTCTGAGTAAGATCAAGTCTTCATAATGTCAAAATATGAGGTGAATTTCTATGTTTTGTGATAGAAAAATAATCAGTAGCACACTTTTTGTTGGTGTGATGGTTAAATTCATGTGTCAACTTGGCCAGGTAATGGTGTTCCATTGTTTGATCAAGGAAGCACTGACCTGATTGTTACTGTGAGGACATTTGTGGACTTAAGTCATCAGAAAGTTGATTGCATCTAATGGCTAATTACATCTAAAATCAACTGAGGAGATTGTGTTCAATAATGAAGGTAATATAATTCAATCATTTTAAGGCTTGAAAAGGAGAAGAGATCATTTCAGCAATTGTAAGACAGAATTTCCAACTCTACTTCAGCCGGCCAGCTTTTCCTAGGGAATACATCAAAAACCTTAATCAGAAATCCCAGTTTTCAGCCTGCCCTATGGAATTTGGCCTTGCTCATCCCCACAGTCACATACGAAATTTATTATTAAAAATTTCATAATATTTACATAATATGTATCTACTGTCAGTTCTGTTTTCCAACATAACCCTTACTAATACACTTGGATAACTGAAAATAGAGTAAATCTGTTCCATACAAATAGTTGGAAGAACATTGTTCCTCTTCTACTGTGTGCATTCTGGCATAGAGAACCAGTATCGGTAAAATTAGAAATTCTTTTCTGTCATAGGCAACTTCTAACATGACCACAACAATCCCTGGCATTGGTATCCCCAATCTTATGTCATCTTGCTATTCTCCTTGAGAATAGACTGGATTTAGTGACAATAATATATGTTCTAGTGAATGAATGAATATAATATGGCAGAAGTAATAAGATGACACTTCACAGATTAGATTATAAAAGACTGCAGTTCCACCTTGGTTGTGCTCAATCTCTATTGTTTTAGTCAGCTAAAGCGGTGCTGATGCAAAGTAGCAAAAATCTGTTGGCTTTTATAAAGAGTATTTATTTGGGGTAAAAGCTTACAGTTATAATGCCCTAAAGAGTCTAACTCAAGGTACCATAAGAGGTATCTTCTCACCAAAGTCAACAGCCATGTACTGAAGCAAGATGGTAGGCGATCTCTGCCTGATCTCTCCTTCCTTGCTCATAAGGCTCCATGGTACCAGCTTCTTCCAATCTCAGATATAGGCTGGCATAGGGTTTTTTTCTTTCTGCACCTCTCAGCTCTGTTCTCTTCGGCTGCAAACTAGCAGGAAAATGGCTCATCTCTCTTCCCCGGGTTTTAGCTGTTTGAGCCTTCTCCTTTCTTTTATGTGGCAGGACCAAAATGACCAAGTCCCCTCCTTTTCCATGTGTCTTCTTGAGTGGGTGTCCATTCATATCAGCCCACAAAGGGGCGGAGACTCAAACCTGAGTCATGCCCTACTGACTTGGTGGAATCAAAATCATAATCTTTACTGGTAATTTAATCAAAGACATGTCAGCTAAATCTAATGCATTTAAAGGGTTTTACACCCTTAGGAACAGACCAATTTAGAAACATAATCCTTCTCTTTCTTGGGATTCACAAAAATAATCTCAAACTGCAACAACTATGAAACTAGGCAATGAGTTAGAACGAGGCAGTGAGTAGTTTACTTGAAGAACATTAAGCATTAGTGAAAGCCTACATTTCATTGAATAGTCCTTTAGTAACATTTTGGACTTTGAGGATGCTCTGGTTGAATGCTAAAATGAATGTGAGAAAATTTTTTTTTGGAAATGGGAAGAAGGGACGTGTTTGCTATATTGTGGCAAAAAGTTTAGCAACACTGCTCCTTGAAAATATGTGGAGAGTAGAAAATACACTTTATGATCAGGTGGCCAACTAAGGAGAATTTCAAGCACTATATTGAAGATGCTGCTTAGTTTCTTCTTTATGCTAACAGGAAAATGTGTGAAGACAAAGATATATTGAGCGGAAGGATTTTTGAAGAAAAAGAAAAAAAAAAAGAATGGCTCTTAAATGCCTCAGCCTCTCCAGATGGCAAAAATGCTAAAATTAAGCTAGGGCTTCTAAACAAAGATCAAACTCAAGACACTTCCAGGATAATATTGTAAAACCATGAACTGAAGGATTTGACAAAAAAAATTTATGACTTCAGAAGGATCAAAAGTGCTTAACCATACAGGTGACAATCCAGTGGGCTAAACAGGTGGGGCCTGACACACACATACTGGAAGTTAGTGGGCAATGCCTGCCTCAGGTTGGGACACCAGGCCTCTTGGTGATGTTCATAGGATAACTTTGAGTTGTGCTGGCAATTCCTATATATCAGGAAGGGGTACAGGTGGGTTGGAAGATATGGGTAAGGTTCTCAGATCAATGGGAAAGAGGTGAGGCTTCAGATCAAGTCAAAAGACTGTCTGGGAGGTTTTAGAATGAAGGTAAGTTATTACAAGTAGAACTAGAAAAGTTGCAAATGGGAGAGGGTGACACAACCACCTTGCTAGGACTAGTTACTACCTTCTCCTACTGTTTTCTGGGGATTTGACCTGAAACCAACCTGTAAGGAAAATGACTTTGTCCAGCTGACCCAAGCAATTGCAGTATCAGGTAGCCTGACTGACTGCTGGGTCTGCCACCCAACCCTTGGTTTCCTCTCCTTTATTTGCTGAATCACTCAAGGAGCTGATTTTCCTTGTATCACATTTGAACTAAAACTAAGAAGTCCTTCATTTACTTCCTGTACCAAAGATAATGGCACAGCTTTTGCCAGGATACTCTTCCTCTCCACACCCCTAGACAACTTCTTGGGATGTAATGAAACTGGCAAATAGCTCAAAAAAGTTGAGCCTCAGGGCTCAATGACTCAAAATTTCCTACGAAGAAGATATGCCTTAAAAATTCAAACAGGCTTTTGGGACGCTTAACGGCATTATCAGTCTTCTCAGAAAAGCTAGAGGTGTTATCTTTAAAAATATTCACATACATGGTGCTGTGGCTTTTGTATAATGAAGTGAGGTTCAATGAGATTCACTGGGGAGCCATAATGTTCTTACAAAGTTTGGATATGCAGAAACATTGCCAAGGCAGCCTGAAGAAACCGAGACCAAATAAAATTCAGAAAGGTCTTTGGTCCTTCAGAATTCTGACTAGTAGCAGTCTGAGAGAGTTGTTCAACTGCAAGCATGTGCTTCCTTTCAGGAAAAGTGAAAGATGACACAGAAGGTAGAATCGAGAACCTAGAAGTCTGAAATTAGAACAATGGAGAATTATTTCCAGGCCTTGAGACATAAAAATCAAAGAATTTTTAAACAATTTCATGGCTGGATTTCAGAATTGCTATAGACCACTGAATTTCTTGTGTTTCTGATTTCCCAAATTTGTATAAGGATGTCTGTATCCTGTGCCACTTATATCATTGTATGCTGGGTGTGTGAGGGACAGATAGCTTGTCTCTGTAGTTTCATAGACTTATAGAGCCAGAGGAACTGTATTAGAGAAGCTATTTAAGGCACCACACTTGAGGAATTTCACACACAACCAGACCAGATTTATTTGATGACATTCTAAACTTTGAGCTGATGCTATAACAGAATGAAGGTTTGGACACCTTAGAAAGGGCTCTTATATTTTTCATGTGGGATGGATGTGAATTATTTGTAGACAGATATGGTAGGTAGGTTCTTGAATGGTCTCCTGTGATTACTGCCTACCGAGGTCCATGCCCTTTTGTAAACCTCTCCCATAGAGTATAGGCTGATTTGAATGAATGCTTTCTGAGCAACATGTATGCCAGAATTGGTCAAATATTACTTATGAAGATAGGGGATAAGACTGTTGGCCTATCTTGGTTCTTCTCATTCTTACTCTCAAGTGAATACTTGCTCTGGGAGAAGCCACATCCATGTCATGAAACAAAATTGTGAAAAGGGCCATGTGTCAAGATACCAAGATCTGCAAACATGAAAACAACCAAATGAGTGGTTTGGGGAGTAAATAGCACCACTCAAAAACCCCATGTCAGACCTTTGATGAGACTTCAGCCTCATCCAATACCTGAACTTCAACCTCATGAAAGTACTTAGCCATAGATATCTAACTAAGACACTTACGAGCCTGACCCACAGAAATTGTGAGAAAATAAGTGTTCGTTGTTTTCAGCCCCTAGGTTTTTGGCACTTGCTGCACATCAATAGATTAGGAATATAACTTCCATTGAGATTCATTTGGAAACTCTAAGTCCAAAAATCATTCCACAATATCATTGGACGAATAATAGTTGTAAACATTGAGAAGCAAAGTTTCTATGAAGAAGATTTTTAAATATCATGGCAATAAGTAGATTCTGGATAACTAGAAATGCTGTAGAATTTTAATTTAATTAATTTTGTGAGTTAACAAATGGAAATGAACCAAAAAATAAAGGTAGAGGAAGAGCCAATTTTAGACTAACAGAACTGAATTAATGAAAGTCCTTATGAAACCTATGTCAATATAGTCTTCATGGCTACTGAGATAAGATCAATGTTTGTTTGATAAGAGGAGAATGATCAAGGTATATAACAACATACTCTCTTTTCCACCTAACTCACAATATGTCCCTCTCTTCACTTTACCCCTGAAAAAAATGCACCACTGAGTATATTTTTTCAAAGATTCCATCAATTAACAAACAAAGAAAACTACATGGATTAGTCAAGTATGTGCAACAGCAGCAGGGAACATTAATATACTTTTGAAGATACAAAATGTATATATCTGTGAAAATATTTCAATTTTGAAATCAAGTGAAGTATTTGGAAGACTATTTTCTCATAAAGGTTTAAAAATAAAAACCACAATTAAAGTAGAGTCTCATATGAAAAAAACTTGGGATATTAAAACCACTTTCAGAGATAAAATGGAAGGTAATTAACAGAAGAAGCAATGTCACAGAAATTAAAATGACAATACCCATAATAAAATATTTATGGCAGGAAGTAAAGAGTAATATATTTGAAGCAAATGGAATTGGCCCTTTTGGGGGATATTTGTAATTCTCTGAGAAATAATTAAAAAAGTATAGTAAGCAGTAAACTGATATAAGATATGATATACAGAGAGGAGAGAAGACACACATTGAAATAAGATTTATATATTGTATTAAGGTTGAATAGGCAATAAGTAAAATTGAGGAATTAATAAAATAAAAGTAAGCCTAAAAAAATCAAGGCAAAAGAATAAAAAAATAGTAATATATAAGTAAACATAATGTAAAAGTGGTGATTTTTTAACTTGAAAGATAAAAATTCTACTAATTTATATACAGACCTCCAGAGATTTATGAAGAAATAAATCAGTTTTGCCCAGAAAACTCTCCTTCTAAATTAGAAAGCAACAGAAAAAATATCTACAGAGCTTTGAGATAAAATAGTACTTTGATCACAAAATTTAAATTGAGTGTGATTTTCCTTCATATTGAATACAACCAAATTACATGCTGAGATATTCAGTCTCAAATTATAAGTGCATCGTTAAATTCAAATATAACTGCACATATACATATATATACAACACATAGTTCTTGAAAAAATACTGACTAATATAGTAAAAACAACAGAGTTGTGAATAAATCTGAAGTTCTGAAGTCAAGAATAAAGATTTCCCATTTTAAATATAGCACCATAATTTCAAAAGAGTTAAATATAAAGACCAGAATATATTAAGCTACCAAATATATTTAGAACACTTTGTAGAATTCAAAAAAATTATTATTGAACAAGATATTAAAGAATGCAGAGATAATATAATAAATTATTTCCATAAACAAGATTAAATTAAATAGCATGGAATATGAAGACTGCTCTAAACACTAAATCCCTCATCATATATATGTCAAGTCAAAACAAATAAGTTCCTGTTATACTATCGATAATCAGAAAAATATAATATCAAAATATCTCATAAGAGTAACTTGTAAATTTTTAAATAAGATATAACTTCAAAACAATCTAAAAAGTATAGCAAACAACAATGCAAACTATAGTTTACAAGAATGTCATAGAGCAAAACAAATATAAAGAATAGAAATGAGAGAAACAAAAGGGATATATAAAATAAATCACAATAACAAATGTAAACTTAATCATGTACAATATGGTAACAAAATCACCACTGCTTTTCAAAACATCAGATTGTGTTATTTTACAGCCTCTTTTCTACCCGCTAGCTGCATAATCTCGGCAAGGTAATTAACCTTTCTCTCTGTTTATATGTACACAAAATATATGAAAAAATAAAATTATGAAACAACGTCAGCTTATAATTTCTTTATATATATGCACATATATAAGATTATGTATATTATATACACATGTATAAACTTACATAATGTACATATTTTTGCTTATATATATGTGTACATACATGTACTTGTGTATTCCACATACATATATTTTCACAGATCTCCAACATACTGGATATCAAGGAATTATGAAAGAAAGTATTTGAATATTCCTTTTCATTCCTTATCACCATAACAAATTTTAATTAGGTAACTAATGTCCTCCATTCTGGGATATTCAAGTGGTAAATTTAGCTATTTTCTTCTTGACAATTTAAACCGATTATTTTAAAATTTGTGCTCCCACCTTTAAAATACTCTCCAATCACAACATTTAGACCATCAAAATCAAATCTAATCATCAGTCTTCTTGTTTGATACATTTCTCTTTACATTTGGGGGGCTAAATATCTGAAGATCCTGAATTCTCTCTCTGAACTTTAATTAGGTAATCTCCTTTATTTTCATGACATTTTAGATCCTGTACAGGCTGTTAATGCTCTCATTTAGTTCCCACACATGCTTCTACTCTGATCTTCACACTATCTCACCCAACTGCCGGAGTGATATCCCTATATTATCTGAAACTTTAATATTCAAAACTAAAGTACTGAATTTTTCCCTTCCACTTGAGAGAATAGGCTAAGTAATGAGATAGTAAGGAAAACAAATCCTAAAATCTCAGTAGATTGAAAGGGTAAACAATGGTTTCTTTGTCATGCCACATATCATTCTGAGACTCAGGCTTACAAAATAGCCAAAATAAAAAATTTACGAATTAGCTTTTCTAGTGGGAAAAGACACCTCTAGAATGTTTTACTTTGGCAATTAAATACCCTGGTTGGTCTGGAATTTATACAGCTCTGCTGGCTCCAGTCAAAAGAAGGTTAGGAAATATAAATCTGCTTTGTACATTGAAGCAGTAGACCCAAAAAATGTTTGGCAAATAATACTATTATTATTCACCCCAAATCTACTTTTCCAGCTTAACCTTCCTTAGCAAACAGTACCCATTTAGTCACAAAAGCCTGGGTAGCATCTTTGCATCCCCATTGCCCTTTACTTTTCATAAACAATCTGTCAGGAAGTTGTTTTCAAATATTTCCAAAATATTCCATATTTGTTTTTATATTTATACAGCAAACTGATTCTTTCCTCCACTATTCCATTCAGAATGCCAACATCTTTGAATCTGATTAGTGCAATTTGCTTATACTTGAATTTCTGAATTTTATCTTGACTCAATCACCTACCTTCTCATATAGCTTGAAGAGAGAACTTTGAAAATCAGACTGTACCATGTTATTGAATTGGTTAAGTCTTCTTGGACTTCTAGTTGGTATCTAATAATAAAGTCATATTTTTTAATGAATATAGGCTCTAAATTCTGGTTTCAGCTCAGATGTTGAGAAATTTAAAGATGTGGCTCCAACAATAACAACAAGAAAAAATACTGAAGTCGCGGCCCGGCTAGATAGCTCAGTGGATAAAGAGCTCGACGGTGTACCACATGGGAGGCCCCGGGTTCGGTTCCTGGGGACCTCTCCGAGCGGGCAGACGGCCTTGAGAAAGGCAAGCCGCCGTGGGCAGGGCAAAAAGCCACCACGGGCAGGGCGGAGCCCCCACGGGCATGGCAAAGTCACCCGTGAAAAGCGGAGCTGCCGCCTGGGAACTGCGGAAGCCGAGCAGCCCGCAAAAAACATGGAGGACTGCTGCCCGCAAAACACGGAGCGGAGCCGCCCGTGGGAACGGAATGGAGCCACCCTCGAACGGAACGAGCCACCGCCGTGGAGGGCCGACTCGGCGCGTACCCGCGGGGACGGGGGGAGACAAGAAGCAGACATAGAAAAACACAGAAGAATGGACACACAGCAAGAGCAAAGCAGAAAGGGGGGGGGATATGTAATAAATAATAAATAAGTCTTTAAAAAAAATACTGAAGTAATCCATCACTTTTCATGGACTCACTGAAGAAATGACATCGTGGGGAAAATTGCCATTCCAAACTTTCTAACAAGGGTATGCAGGAAAACACAGGACCCAGGCATTTTCAAAGGGAATATTAGAGACAATCCTGAAAAAGCTGCCCCTGCAGTGTTGAATGGGTAGGGAAACTCAAATCACTGCTGAAAAATGTTCAGACTCATTATCCCTATCTCCTTTAGAGAAGAAAAGGGTTAATATTCAGGAGTAATTTACAAAGACTGCACAAATAGTAGAATCATTCCAACTGGAGGAAAATATAACAGATTAAGACACTGAAAAGTAGCTTAGACCCATCATCCTTCTATCCCCTAAGTAACAAAAGCTTTCACTGCAGGGATTCAAAACATTAGCCTGAGGACATGAGTGAATACACACAGCTGCTGAGGAAAAGACAAAGAAGGGGAAAAAGAAGGTCCACCACTGGAGCAAGGACAAGACTTCTTGTGAAAGCCACACCCCTAGACCGAAAACCAATATAGGCCTCAGTGAGAGGCTTAAGGAGAACTTCAGAGAATTCTTCCCTCTATCACTTCTGGATAATGACACTAACAGGCTTTGATTGAAAATAACAGGGAATACATAAGGGAGAGCTGCAAGGTGCAGCTTCTCTTTGGGAAGGAGCACAAAGAGAAGACATAATACCAAGCAGGGAGATCAAAATGCAGTTTTGTTAGAGGAATTTGAAACCCCTCGTACCCATAGCAACAAAAAACTTCACTTTTAGTAACCATAGCAACAGCAAAATCTAAACATAGCCCACCTCTTGAATAGATTAAGAAAAATCCCCACACTGAAGTTAAGAGGAAGAGAACTCAGCTTCTTCCTCAAAGCAGTCCATAAATTTTTATTACCTCAGCATCTCATGTCTTATAAAACATGTCCAGCTTCCCAATAAATAACTAAATAAGCATATAAAAATATAAGAAAGCAGTCTAAAGATAAAAATCAATAATCAGAACCAGAAAAAGTGACTCAATATTGGAAATACCAGAAATGGAATTAAAATAACTATGACTAATATGCGAAATTCACTAATGGAAAGGGTATATGACATGCAAATTCATACAGATAAAGCCAGCAGAGAAATGGAAAGTATAATAAAGAATAAAACGTGAATGCTATAAATTAAAAGCAAAGCACAGAAATGAAGAATGTTTTTGAAGGGCCCATTGGAGACCTGACACAGCCAAAGAAGGAATTAATGAATATGATGAGGATTCACAACTAAAAATTATCAAATCTAAAATGCAAATAGAAAAAAAGAGGACCAAAAAACCAACATACAAACAGAGCAGAGCTTTTAAGGGCTGTGATAAAATATTAAACTTGTGATATATATGTAATTGATATGCCGAAAAAGAAGCTAGAATGGGGCAGAAGATTTATTTGAAGAAATAATGACTGACAGTCTTCCAATATTCATGATAAAAACCAAACCACAAAACCAAGAAACTAAAAAAACAATAAAATAAGATTCAAGAAAGACACACACATATACCCTCTCCCTACCCATATCATATTCAAACTGCTGGAATGGAAGATAAAGAGAAAATATTGAAGGAGCAAGAGTGAAAAGAAATCTTAGCTACAGAAGAACAAGGATTCGAAGTATAGATAAATTCTTAGCTATACATAAGCATGAAAAAGGTGAAATGACATCTTTAAAATGTTAAAAGAAAAAGTATATCAATCCAGAATTCCACATCCAATGAACATATTCTTTAAAATAAAGGAAAAATGAAAAACTTCTAAGACAAACAAAATGTGGGAGAATTTATTGTCAGCATACCTGAACTACAAATGTTAAAAAAGTTCTTCAGGAAGAAGGAAAATGATGTTGGAAAGAAATGGGGACCTAAAGAAAGAACTGAATGTTCAGAATGGAATAAGTAAATGGAATCAGTGGAAAAAATTAAGGGAAACATTTTTCTTGTTTTTAATTGCTCTAAAAGATAAATAACTGTTGAAAGCCATAATAGTAAAAATATACTGGATGCATTGGATGTTTATAGTGTATAGTGTTTAAAAGCAAAAGTTACACAAGAGATTGGAAGGAAGAATAGGAAATATATTCTCAAAATGACCTTATACTACATGTAAAGCAGAAAAAGGTATTATTTTAATGTGGATTCAGATTATTTAATAGTATTATAAAATCTTGCTTAAAAGGGAATAATGATAATTTATTAAATGAGACAATATGTGTAGCCATTTGATATAATTATGAATTCCAAAAATCAATATTGAATCATGCTTATAAACTGATCTGTTCTTCTGGGCATGATTGGGTTATGATTAGGGCATTGACTGGGCCACATCAGTAGGGTGTTGAGTCCTGCCCCTTGGTGGGTGTGATCTCAAGTATAAAAGGCAAGGCCAAAAACAGAGGGAGCAGATTTGAGAAGCAGATTTTTGTGAAGCAGTTCTGATGTTGGAGAGGATGCCCCAGGAGGAGAGAAGTGAGCCATTCACCTGACAGTCTACAGTTGACCTGGTGGAGCAAATGGAGGAGCTAAGTCCAGAGAGAAACACTGGCCCGGGAAGAGAGCAAACCCACGAAGCCTAAACCCTGGCAAACATCGGCAGCTGTCTTGCTCCAACACTTGACAATGGACTTTGGTGAGGGAAGAAACATGTGCTTTATGGCCTGGTAACTGTAAGCTTCTACCCCAAATAAATACCCTTTAGAAAAACCAACCAATTATTGGTATATTGCAAAGGCACCCCTTTGGCTGACTAATACAATATAGAATCCTAAAAATAAACTATTCAATTAAAATCAGAGAAATATCACTAGCGGGAAAGCTAAAACATGAAACATGAGACTGTATAGCATAGTGGATCCTCATGTGAAAAATGAGTATGGTTAATGGTGCATATATTAAAATATTTTCATCTGAAACAGAATAAATGTACATTAATGTTACTAGACATAAGTATCAGGGTGGTATTTGGGCAAAAACAGTACCAAAGCAAACAATAAATCGTAGTGTATAGTAATATACTAATAATCTTCCATCAATGGTTAAATAAGGAAATATGTTAAGTGAAAGAAAACTAAACAAAAGATACTACATATTGTTTGACTCCATCTATTACAAATATAAATACAAATAGATTAGCAGTTATTTATGGCAGGGAAAGTATAGAGAGACCAAGAGGTGACTACTAAGGGGTAGAGTTTTGTTGTTTGTTTTTGTTTTTTATTACTATTGTTATTTTCAGAGTAATGAAAACACTCTAATATCGATTGAAGTGATAAGTGCACAAGTCTGTGATTATACCAAATTCCAAGTATTATACCCTTTAGATGGATTGAATGGTTTATGGATATGTTTCAATAAAACTGATTTTTTTTTAAATTAGAGAAGTCAGGATAAGAAGAAAAATGCAGCAAGGAACAAATGAAAGGTAAATGAAAATTCTCCCAATGGGCAGAAAGAACTTTGAACAGCACAGCTAGTTGTTCATTTTGATTGGAAGGAGACATTGCTAAGGCATGGGTCTATAATAATAGCTATGGTATGGCCAATGTTTAGACTAGATGATCAGAAATTTGGAATGGACTGTAAACAAAAAGGAACTTGTACTTGATGATTTAGGAGGTTCTCAAGCTATTCAGATTGCAAAGGATGGTACAATTCCTCATATGGGAAAGATGTTTTTAATTATGTTAAGGGACTTGAAATCATCCTGGGTTACCTGGTCTCATCCTTATTCAAGGATGAGTATTCTTCTCTGAGACAGAAGTGGGTGAAGACCCAGAAATAGAAGGTAAGTTCTTGGAAAGATGGAGGTAGAAACTGGAACCATGTAACAACAAGCCAAAGAACACCTAGAGCCCCAGAAGCTGAAAAAGGCAAGGAATTATTCTTCTGCAGAGACTTCAGAGGGAGCATATGCTCACACCTTGATTTTATACTTCCAAACTCCAGATCTCCAGAGAATAAATGTTGGTCTTTTAAGCCACTAATTTTGTGATAATTTATTACAGAAACCCTTTGAAACTAATATAACCCCTCCCCTGAAAAACGTAGCATTTACACATAAATCAAATTAAACATCGGCAGAATCTACATGAGGAAAACTGTACAAAACCTCTGAAAAACATAAAATGAAATCTAAACAAATGTTTATATATACCATGTCCAAGTGTTTGAAGTCTTATCATTAAGGTTTCAGTTCTTTCCAATTTGCTTACTGCAATTCTGATTTTTGAATCCATATATCAAATTACCCAATTTTAAAATTTATCATAAAGCTACAGTAATCAAGACCATGTAGTATATTCAAAAGTATAGGCATGTAGAGCAATGGAACAAAATAGACAACAAGGGAATAGGCCCAACCTAATATAGTCAACTGATATGTGGCAACCTGCAAAGGCAATTCAATGCAGAAAGTATCATCTGTTCAACAAGTTGGACTAGAAAAATTTGAAGCCTATATGCAGAAAAAAATCAAAACTAAATGCATACCACATACCTTATACACAGTTTAACTAAAAGTAAACCATAAACCTACATGAAAAATGAAAAACTATAAAACTTCTAGAAGAAAATGACATGAACTTTGATTTAGCAATGAGTATTTAGATAAAGAACCAAAATAGAGAAAGAAAAATATATAAATTTCATTTACAAAAATGTAAAAAGCTTTCTCTGAAATGGATACTGTTAAGACAATGGAAAGACAAGCATGACTTGGACAAAATATTTGAAAATCACCTACTTAATATCTAAAATATTTAAATAACACTGAAAACTCAACACTAAGATAACCAGAAACTTAATAAAGAAATGAGCAAAGGGACTGAACAGACACTCCCCCAAAGAAGTATATAGATGCAAAGTAAATACATGAAAAGTACATCAACATCATTCATCATCATTGTAAAGCCATTGTATACCTATTAATAGCCTAAAAGACAAAACCTGATAATATCAACCACTGGCAATGTTATGGAGTAACAGAAAATCATACTCATTGCTGGTGGGAATGCAAAATGCTACAGCCCCTTTTGAAGAGAATCTGGCACTTTCTTATACTATTAAATATTGACCAAGTAATCCCATTCCCAGACATTTATTGAAGAGAACTGAAAATATATGCTCTCATAAAAACCTGTTTGTGACTGTTTCTAACAGTTTTAAAAGTAGGTAACAATACAGGAAAGTAACAAAGTTGTCCTTAAAAAAGTGAAATGATAAGAAAACTGTTTCATATCTATATAGTGGAATAAAATATTCAGTGATATAAAAGGAACAGGCAACTAATTCACACAACTACATGGATGAATCTTAAATTCATTTTTTCTAAGCAAAGGAAGCCAGGCCCAATTATTTGCTTGACTCCATTCATAGGAAATTCTGGAAAAGACAAAGCTAAAGAGTTAGTAAGCATATAAGTAATTGCAAAGAGTTGAGTAAGGGGAAGTTTGGTTGACTGCAAAGGGAATAAATATTTAGCCTAGAAATAGTTGCACTGTCATATGGTCAGCTAATTTTCCACAGTTATCAATGTAATTCAATTGGTACAAGATAGTCTTTTCAACAAATGATGCTGCAGTGCTTGGATATCACATGGAAGAAATTAACCTCAAACTTTAGCTCACACCATATGCAAAAATTAACTTAAAATGGATCATAGACATTAACATAAGTGTTTAAACCTTAAACATTTTAGAATAAAATGCATATATGCAAATTATTGGTAACATTGGATTAGACAAATATATCTTGAGCTCAAACTGAACTAATCATTAAAGAAAGAATTTATAAGATACACTGAAAGAAAATTAAAGACATATGCTCTTTGAAATACATCAAGAAATTGAATGTTTAAGCCATAACCTTGGAGAAAATTTTTGCAAATTAATATCTGACAAACTGCACATATCCAGCATATGTAAAGTATTTTTACAAGTCAATAATAATAAGAAAAAAGGCCAAATTAAAATGATAATAATAATAATAATAGCACAGAGATTTCTCTCCCGATATGCCCTCCAGATCTCTGGCTCCCTCTATATACCAAGCTCAGCCACTTCAGGGAAAAAAACAAAACAAAACAAAAAACAACGAGTATGCTGGGGAACTTAGTGCTGTGGAGAAACACAAATCATTATTTGAATGACACTACTATTAACTTAACCAAGAAGTATATCTGAAATATCAAGGGATGGCACCAACTTCTTCACTTCCAATGTAAAACACTAGTCAATACCTCTGGGTGTCCTCCTCAATCACATTCTCAGTCTTTGCGTGGGACAGATGATTGTGACCTAATTGATGGTGTAGACAAACAGGACAGGTTGGATTAACTTCTCTCTAGCAATCCCTCCAGGTAGAAGGACTAGACCCAACTATTTGAGCTAAATAGTTTACCATGAGTTCTACCAGCCAGCTAGTGATGTCAGCATTATGCACTGTCATCCTTTGCCCTTTGACTTATTTAGGCCTTACTTAGGGATCTCCAACAATGGTAAACAAACACATACCTTTCGCAATGTATTTCTTTTGTAGAATTCAGTCTTTAACTTGCTGCCTTCCCCTAATATACAGTGATTTACACTTTAGTGGTGGTCATAAGAGTCCTGAATATGTTTAATGAAACCATACCTCACCCTGGAATGAATTCAAATCAGCTTAAACTCACTAGCCAGAGTTGCTATGGATGATGGAATTTTCATACATTTCCTCCTTGTGTACCAAGGTGAAGTCTATGTACTCATTAATATATTCTGCTGTTATTAGATTATGGTCTTGGGCCAAGTGGAAAAGACAATGTAAAGACTTAATGTAAAAGCCACCAGGATTTCTAAGACAGAATTTGACAGTTTATGGGATTTGTCACTTGGGACCTTAAGAGCCATGGCTAACGTCAAAAGTGGAATTTGGACTCTTCCTGCTGATTTTAGATCTGTCGGTAGTAGCCTGAATTATATGATTCAATAGACAAATCAAAAGGGTTTGACCTCAGACCCTGTTGGTTAGATTAAATAAGAATGGCTGGGAAGCAAATGTGGTTCAAACAAGTGGGTGTCTACCTACCACATGGGAGGTCCCAGGTTCGGTTTCCAGTACCTCCTAAAGAAGGTGACAAAGACAGTGAGCTGATGTGAAAGGCCGACATGGTGAGCTGACACAACAAGATGATACAATGGAATGATGCAATAAGGAGACAAAACAAGTAAACACAATGAGAGACACAACAAGCAGGGAGTGGATGTAGCTCAAATGATTGGGCACCTCCCTCCCACATGGGAGGTTCTGGGTTCAGTTCCCAGTGCCTGCTGAAAAGAAAACAAGCAGACACAGAGAGCACACAGCCAGCAGACAGCGAACACAAAGAACAAAGGGGGGGGGGAGTAAATAAATAAAATAACTCTTTAATATATACATATATATATAAGAGTAGCTGATTGTGGGGAGAACAGGGGCAGCCTAAAAGCTCCCAGCACTTAATGGGGTAGAACAGCAGCCCGGACAGCGGCCGGAAACCTTTCAAGCTATGCTGACGTCTGACAGTCACTGTGGCATGGCTCCACCCCTCTCCTTTCCCCCCATAGTACAACTCCGCCTCTCCCTGCCTGCAAGAAGCTGCCTAGCCATATTTGGGCAGAAAGCCTGTCCCTACCAATCAGAAGCAGCCTGAAGCTGCACAGCCTTATTTGGGCATGATGCCAGCCTCCACCAATCAGAGGCTGCCTGGCCACATACCAGCCTCCACCAATTGGAAACTGCCTAGTCACATGCCAGCCTCCACCAATTGGAGGCCGCCCAGTTGTGCTTCCCCATTTGTTGTTTGCCTCCACCAATCGGGAGTTGCTCTGTTGCACTCCCTCCTCCCCTTACCCACACATGTTATAAGTAGCAGCATTTTCTAATAAACTTAGACTTGGTAGCCCAGCCTCATCTCCGGAGTGGGTGTGTGTGTGCTCCATTCATTACTTATCATCCACCAGCCACCCAGCTGCCCCCCAAATCCCCGCTTCAACTGTGCCTAGCTAACGCAACGCAGGCTTTATATTCCTGGCCCATCACGCCTGGGGCTTGAGCCCGGCGGGCCCCCGGATTCCTGGCTTGCTGTGCTTGGGGATGCCTGAGCCC
>PVKH010012310.1:0-17327 GCA_004027955.1 Chaetophractus vellerosus | reverse complement strand
AAGCCAAATAAAGATGCCATAAGAAAGGAAAACTATAGACCAATCTCTCTAATGAATCCAGATCCTAAAATCCTCAAGAAATACTTGCTAATTGTATTCAAGAACACAGGAAATGGGTTCATCCCTGGTATGCAAGGATGGTTCAATATAAAAATATCAATAAATGTAATAAACAAATCAAAGAAAAAAATCACATGATCATCTCCATAGATGCAGAAAAAAAAATTGACAAAATACAGCACCTTTTCCTGATAAAAACATTTCAAACGACATGAATAGAAGGAAACTTACTCAACATGATGAAGGGTATATATGAAAAAACCTCAACTGACAATTTTAAGTGGTAAAACCTAACATCTTTCCCTCTAAAATCTGGAACAAGACAAGGATGCCCACTTTCACTGCTCTTATTTAATATTGTCTTAGAAGTACTTGCTTGAGCAGTTAGAGAAGAAAAAGATATAAAAGGCATCCAAATTAGAAAGGAATAAATAAAAATTTCACTATTTGCATGATCCTATATATAGAAAGAAATATACTACAAGGCTCCTAGAGCTTATAAATCAGTTCAGTAAAGTGGCAGATTATAAAATCAATGTGCAAACATCAGTAGTATTTCTGTACACCTGCTATTTTCTCAAATAGATGGGCAGAAATCTCTTGAGAAAATATGCAGTGCTTAATAGGGGAAGACATGCCAGTATGTCAAGCCCTCAATGTTGTTGCCAGTAACCCTGAATCTTGTTCTTCTAGAAGTGAAGCTTGGTGGATTCTATGGGTCTTGAGGGCAGGGGGAGGGAGGAATAGAATAGATGGAATATGAAGCATTTGAGAGGCAATGGAAATGTACTTCATGATCTTGCAATGATAGGTACAGGTCATGTTAAATTTAATCAAAATTTATAAAAGTGTATGGACCAAGATACAAACCATATGTAAATCATTGATCATGATTAGTAACAATGTTTCAACATTAGCCTATCAATTGTAACAAATGTGCCAACCATATAAAATATTATCAAAGGGGAAAGGGGAAAAGGAGGAGGATGTTGGGTATATGGGAATCCCTTAAATTTTGTACATGTCTTTTCTGTAATCTAAACCTTCTTTGAAGACAAAAATGAAAAAATTAAGGCACTGGGGGAATAAGTGGAAAAAATGTCACTGTACATACAAGACATAATGTCAAAAGTTTTAAAAATATTTTTTCATTATTTTTAATTTTATTCTAATTTTTAAAAACTTTTTATATATTTATTTCTTTCTAAAATCTATCAGTATTATTTCATATTCTTACTAACTGTATTTGGTCATTTTGTTGGCTTCATTTTTGAAGAAGTTTGGATCCCGGAAGGGTTACAACTATGGCAGGGGAGAACCATTGGTGCAGGGTATCAGTAATGGGGGATGTACTGGAGGAGGATCACTTGGGGCATACCTATAAGCCATACAAATGTGTTCAAATGTTCATGGGGTATTGTCAAGGTGGGTGAAGATCAACACAATAACCAAAAGTATATGGAATTCCCATCCTGGGCAGCTCTGCTACATTCTCTAATAGAAAAGCAAGTAAAGGGGCAATGACTAGTGAAGGAGGATGTTTCATTGATGGGCCTTTGATGTAGATGACTGTACTTATGAACCTTTACTTTTAAAATTGAAACTTAGCCTAATAATATAAGTTGTCTAAGATTTACCTCCTGCGAAGCTACTAGTTGATTAAATGTGTCCTCTCTCTAAGCTGAGCTCATCATTACTATCCTCCCAGCCTGGGACATGGCTTTTGAGGATAAGCCTCCCTGCCACGGAGTGGTTACTACCAAGCATGAAGTAGCAATGCAAATGGAAAAAGATCTCAACCAAAAAGGGGAAAAGGAAAAAACAAATGAGTTTATATGGCTAAGAGACTTCAAAGTGAGTCTGGAGGTCATTCCAGAGGTTACACTTATGCATTTCTCAGCAGGATCTCATTGACTGCCAAAATAAATAACACCTCAATTAGTGGGGCTCCAGAGGGCTCTGGAGACATGCAGACACTATAGTCAGGGCAGACAGATCAGGAGTTTGGCGCCCTGCCATTGGTTCCTACTTTGGAATTTATGCTCCTCAGTGTAACAGAGTTTGGTTCAGTTGTAGTTTCTCTATACATGGCTCTTCTGCCCCTTCTATTTGAGCCAATTGTTAGTGCTAGAGTTGATAGATGTATGTCCAAAGTCTTAAATCTTTGGCCTTTCCATGTGCCAGCTGGGCCCTGAATCTCAACAGAGTTGAAACACCTACTCTCCAGTTCATTAGACTATCCTGTGACCACTAACAAGGAGATGATGATGGACAATGACCATCCCAAGGAACAGAGAGAGTCTGCAACTGCAAGGATGATAGTCCCATCTATGTTCACCATAGGATCTAAGCCCTTTCTCAATTAGTGGTGGAGTGGCCATCACCATCTCAGAATTCAGGAATGGGGATGAAAGATGGACTTGAGTAGACTTACTGGTATTCTACTACAGACTAGCAATGGAAGAACTTATATCCTTGATGTGGAGGCAGTGGCCACTGGAGGTTCTGAGGCAAGGGAGAGGGAAAAACAGGTGTAATATGGGGGCATTTTCAAGATTTGGGAAATTGTCCTGAATAATATTGTAATGACAGATAAAGGCCCTTATATATTTCATCATAAATTACAAATTGTGCAAGAGAGATTTTAAACTACAAAGTAAACTGTAATCACTTAGTGGCAATGCTCCAAAATGTGTTCATCAATTTTAACAAATGTACCACACTAATGAAGGATGTTATCGATGTGGAAAAATGTGGTAGGGGTAGGAATGGGGCATATGGGAATCCCCTATGTTTTTAATATAACATTTATGTAATCTAAATATCATTTTTAAAAAATTAAAAAGTGTATTTAAAAAAAGAACATCTACAAATACCCTACAGTCAACATCATTTAATGGTGAATAGCAAGTTGCTTTTTCTCCAAGATCAGGAGCAAGATAAAGATATCCCCTCTTACCATACCTATTCAGAATCATACAGGACGTCTTAGCTAGTGAGATAAGATAAGAAAATCAAATAAATGGTACAGCAATTGGGGAAAAGTAATAAATTGTCTTTGTTTAAAGATGATATGATTATCATTGTAAAATATCCCAAAGAATCAAAAACAGAATACTGCTGGGAGTAATAAGCAGTTATAGTATGGTTTTATGCAGGTTAATTATTTGCCTATATACCAGCAATGAACAACTAGAATTTTAATTGAAATCCCAACACCATTTACATTAGCATTACAATATGAAATATTTCTATACAAATCTATAAAAGTACAATATTTATATAAGAAAAACTACAAAAGTCTAAATATATGAAGAAATAGTCCATGTTCATAGATAGAAAGAGTCAATATTATTAAGATGCCAATTCTTCAATACGTGGTCTGTAAATTTAATGCAATCCCCATTAAACCAAATAAGCTATTTTGTGGATATAGGCAAACTGATTCTAGAGTTTATCTGGAAAAACAGAAGATCCAGAATAGCCTGCATTATACTGAAGGAGAAGAACAAGTCAGAGATATAACTCTACTCAACATTTAGACTTACTATAAAGCTTCTGATCAACACAAAGTGTTGTTGGTGAAAAAATAGGCAAATAAACCAATGCATCAGAATAGAAAACCAAGTAATAGGCCTGCAGAAATGTAGTCCAATGATCTTTGACAACAGATCAAAGTGATCAAATGCATGAATAGATCAAAATGCATAAACAGAAATCTCCAAAGATGGGATATGAGAAAAGCCAAGTGACCTTGGGTTTGGCAATGACTTTGTATATAGAGCACAAAAAGCATATTGCATGACAGTATAAATTGATAAGTTGACTTCATTAAAATTAAAAATTTCATGAGAATATTCTTGCTGTCCTGATTTTGTGATAATCAGTGTAAGCTAAACATTCGCTATATTAGAAATCATGCACGTGACCCAAGACCTAGTTTTTCTCCCTAGGTCTAGTTTTTAGAATGCTGTTGATAAACTAAGCCTGATTTGTTATATGACTATACTGTATGGGAAATGACTGTAACTCCAGGTATCTTTGGTCAACCTCAAGAGAATTAACAGGGGGACAGATATGACTCAAATGGTTGGGTGTCCGTGTCCCATATGGAGGTACCTGAGCCACCAGGCCCTGCGAGTGGGTGAGCCATCAGGCCCTATGCATGGGTGTGCCGCCAAGCTCCACAGGCCATGAAACAAGATGATGACATAACAGGAGAGTGACACAAGGGAGAGCCAGGATGAGACACGCTGAAAAACCAGGAACTAAGGTGGTGCAGGTGTTAGGATGCCTCTCTCCCACAGCGGAGGGTCCGAGGATCAAATCCTGGTAAAGACAGGAGGAGAAGGATGAGAAGAGAGAGCAGGGAACAGACACAGAGTCACCCAATGAATGGACACAAAAACAGCAAAAACAGGGGAGATGATGGTGAGAATGGATGAAAGTAAATAAGTAAATAAACAAATCTTTACAAAAATGTGTAGGGGAGGAAGATCCGGACTATAGTTAGTAGTACTAATTTGATGATGCTCTTTCTTGATATGTTAACTAATGTTTCACAGCAATGCAGGGTGTTTGTGGGGGGTGATATGTGGGAGCCCTGTATGATGCTATACATGTTTGTTTTGTAGGTTCATGATATTTGCTGAACACTTATAGTTTACGTATATTCATGTATAAATGATATACTTCAATAAATTGTTTAAAAAATTTCTGCTCTGTGAAAGACACCATTAAGAGAATGAAAATAGAAGACACAGACTGGGGAAAATATTTGCAGAATGCATATCTGATGAAAGACTTGTATTCAAAATATATATAAAGAAATCTTAAAATTCAATAGTAAGAAAACAAGTAAACCCATTTAAAAATAGGCAAAAAATCTGAACAGACAGCGCACCAAAGAAGATATATTGATGATATACAGCATATTAAAAGATGCTCAACATTATGTTATTAGGGAAATGTAAATAAAAACAATGAGATACCAGCACACACCTAGCAGAATGGCTAAAATCCAAAGACTGACAACACCAAGGATGGGAGAGGATGTGGAATAACAAGAATTCTCATTGGTTTCTGACATGAATATAAAATGGTACAGACACTTTGGAAGAGACTTTGGCTGATTTTTACAAAACTAAACATAGGCTTACCATATGCTTTAATAATTACACTTCTTGGTGTTTTCCCAGATGAGTGGAGAATATATACCCCCTCAAAAACCTGCCCAAGATTGTTTATAGAAACATCATTCATAATTGACAAAGTGTGGAAACAACCATGATGTCTTTCAGTAGGTGAAGGAATAAATGTTGCTTCACCCATAAAATAGAATATTATTCAGTGATTTTAAAAAAGATCTATCAAGTCACAAAAAGACATGGAAGAAACTTACATGCATATATCTAAGTGAAAGAAACCACTTTAACAAAGCTACATACTGGATGATTCTCACTATAAAACATTCTAGAAAGGGCCAACTGTAAAGACAGTGAAAATAACATTCTTTCCCAAGGGCTTAAGTAGGGAAGTTGGATATTTAAAAACAGCAGAACTATTATGTATGATATTGTGATAGTGGATACATTATATTATGCATTTATCAATACCTATAGCAATTTACAGCACAGAGGGAACCCTGATGTAAACTATGGACTTTTGTTAATCATGTTTCCATATGGACTCATCAATTCTAACAAATATATCATATTTATGCAAGATGTTAATAATATGGAAAAATGTAGGAAGAGGTGGGATGTGAGTGGATTTAAGAGAAATTTACTTAATTAATGAGCAATTTTAGTTTTACAGAAAAATTGCACATTAATTACATAAAGTTCAATTTTTCTGTAAACCTAAAATTGCTCTAAAACATAAAGTCTATTATGAAGCCTTCTCTAATAGAGTGGCAAGAAACCCAACAGTACATGGGCACTGCCTACCAAAAGAGGAGAGACTAATATGCCAGGCCCTTGTTGTTGATGCTTGTACTTAAACCTTGTTCTTGTGAAATTAAAACTTAGCCTATATTATATATTGCCTAAAAGTCACCTCTTGAAAGCCTCCATGTTGCTCATATGTGGCCTCTCTGTAATCCAAACTCAGCATATAACATCACTACATTCTCCCCAGCATGGAACATGACTCCTGGGGATGATCTTCCCCAGCACTGAAAGATTATTACCAAATGCTAACAAGTGATGCATTTGAAAAAAGGCCTTGATCAAAAGGGGGAAATATTAAATACAAATGAGTTTTTATGGCTAAGAGGTTTTAAAGTGAGTCAGAAGGTCATTCCATAGGTTTCACTTATGTAAGTCTTAGGAGTATCTCACTGACTGTCACAGTAAACAATGCCTCAAGCAGGCAGGTTCCTGAGGGCTCTACAAACATCTGCACACTATAGGCAGGGCAGACAACCCTAATAATTCATCACCCTGCTATTGGGACTTACCTTGGTATATATGTTAACCTATCCCCCAATATATCAGAGTTGGGCATGGACTCATTTAAAATTTTTCTTCACATAGTTCTTCTGCCCCTTTTATTGGAACATATAGTTATCACTATACCCATTAAATATATGTCCCAGAGACTTAAATCTTCCAGCATTTATTATACCCCTTGAGCCCTAAATCTCAGCAGAGTTGCAGCCAATACCTACTCTCCAGTTCATTGGACTCACCCAGGACAACAAGCAAAAGGATGATGATGAACAACACCCATCCCAAAAAACAGAGACTATGCATAACTAGAAGCACGACAGTTCCATCCATCTGCCCCATGGGATATAAGACCTCTTATCAATCATAAACAGAGTGGGAATGAAACTGTGCACTTATTGCTCTAGTAATAAGAGAACTTGTAACATTGATATAAAGACAGTGGTCACCAGAGATTCTGAGTGGAGGGAGAGCGAAGAATGAATGTCACATTGGGCATTTCTAGGGCATTGGAATTGTGTAATTGTTCTGCATGACACTGTAATTACGGATACAGGCCATTATATATTTGGTCAGAACCTGTAAAATTATGCAGTTCAAAGTGTAAACATAATGTACACTATAGACCATGGTTGGTATCAATATTTCTGTGTTTATCATTTGTAAAAATGGAGCACACTAATGAAAGATGTTGTTAATTGGGAAAATTGTGGAGGAGGATGGGATGGGGTATATGTGAATCCCTTATATTTTGATGTAACATATATGTAATCTAAAGCTTCTTTAAAAATAAAGAAAAAATGTTATTGCAGACAAAAACACAAGGGAGTTATAACTTTCCTTTGAGCAGAAGGAAAAGTATACCAAATGGAGACAAGGATGTAACACAAGAATGAAGAAGAATGAAATGGAAAATATGTGGGTGTATCTAAAAGATATTTTTACCCCTTTAAAATATTTTTGAAAACATAAATGAGTGTAAATAAAAAGAACAATGTTTTTGATTTATAATGTACGTAGAAAGCAGGTAAAAGACAAAAATAAGCACAAAGTCCTGGTAGGGGGAAATAGAAGTAAATCAGCGTACAATTTTTATGTAGCACATGAAGTGGTAGGATATTATTTGATGATAGACTGTGATGTTAGCAATGTATATAGCAAACTCTAGAGCAACCACACATCAATGGGTTTGGTTCTTGAGAAATAGTGGTGATAAAGTAAAATCATAAAAATACTCAGGCCAAAAGAAGCAGGGAGGGGCTGGCTGTAGCCCAGTTGGTAAGGCACCGGTTTACCACATAGGAGGCCCTGGGTTTGGTTCCCAGGGCCTCCTCAAGCGGGCAGACTGCCTTGAGAAGGCAAGCCGCCATGGGCAGGGCAAGCCCCCGCGAACATGCAGGCCACGCAGCAGTGAGCTGATTCGGCGGGTCCCCCCACCGGGGAGTGGGGGGCAGGCAGACACTGAAGAACGTAAGAATGAACACAGCAAGAACAAGCAGAAAGGGGGCGGGGATATGTAATTTAAAAAAGCAGGGAAAAAGTTACAAAGAAATGTCACAGAAAAAAATAGCAAGTTAGCAGTTGCTATCTAAATACCAGAAAATTTAGATTTCAGTGCAGGAATAATTCCAGAGATGAAGTGGGATTATTTTATAAAAATGAATTGTTTAATCAATCAAAAGGCTTAGTGAACCTAATGTGCATGCAATAATAACAGAACTTTGAAGTACATGAATCATAAATTGATGTAACGGAAAGAAGAAACAGACAAATGCACAATTATAGACTAGAAATTTCAATACTGCTTTCCAGCAATTGATATAAAATCTACACAGGATATCACCAAAATGGAAAACACTTGAAATATATAATCAACCAACCTGGCTCAATTGGTATTTTTAGGATCCAATGCACAATAATATGTGGGTGTATAATCTTTTCAAACACAACAAAACATGCGTAAGATAGATAAAGTAAAAAATCAATATCAGAAAGATGTCTGGAAAATTCTCTAGTATTTTGAAATTAAATAACTCACTTCTAATTAATACTTGGGTTCAAGAAAAAAATCACATAGGAAATAGAAAATATATTTTAAGCTGAATATTTACTTTACAATTATGAAATTAATGAAAATGAAAGCCCAACAAATCAATAAGGGTGATGCAGCAAAAGTAATGTTAAAAGGGTTATCTATGCCATTAAATATTGATATTACATGAGAGGAAAGTTCTCATAAGTGATCTTTAATTATACCTTAATATATAGAAAAAAGAAGTTTAAGATAAAAGCAAAAAGCAAGTAGATAAAAAGTGGTACATCTGAAAGTCAAACAATTGAATAAATAAAATGAGATTAACAAAAAGAAAAAAGTCTGCTTTCTAAAAATACTACTTAAAATTAGTAAAGCTATTGGAGATTGATCAATGGAAAAATGAAAGTGCAAATTACAAAGAATAGTAAGAAATTGGGAGAAATGGCTACCATTTTAGGGAATATTATGAGAAACTTCAAGTCAATTCATTTAACAAATTCAATAAAATAGACAAGTATCTTAAAATAGAAAATTTACCAAAAGCCTATCTAGAAGAGATATAATATCTTCATATCCTTAAGTCCATGGCATAACTTGCATTATAGAAAAAATTTTAAAAGTGAAAAAAAGAAAATCTAACCCAGACACCTTCACTTGTGAATTCTAACTAACATTTAAGAAATTATATCACTTCTACACAAAATCTTCCAGGAAATAAAACAGGCTCATTCTATCAAGAACAACACTAATGTTATGCCAAACAATACATTCAAAGGTTTTATTAAAAAACTACAGACAACATTTCAACTGATACAAACACAAAAATTTTAAACAAACTTTTAGCACACCAAACCCCAAAGTAACTAAAGAGGTAACTAAGAACAATTTTCTCAGAAATTTAACGTGGTAGGTTTATCACTTGAAAATCAATATGATGCACCGTATTAAAAAACCTAAAAGAAAAGGCAATATTATTGCTTCCATAGATGCAGAAACGTCACCTAACAAATTTAAAAATCTATTCATGGAAAAAAAAATCCTCCCTTGGAGCAGGTGTAGCTCAGTGGTTGAACACCTGCTTTGCATGTGTCAGGTCCCAGCAGGTTCACTCCTAGGTACTTCCTTTAAAAAAAGAAATAATTAAAAAATTAAAAACCTCTCAATATGCTGGGAATAGAAGGGAATTTTTTCATGCTGACAAAGGGCACATGAAAGAACAGTGTTCAGCTAACATAACACTTAAGTTAGATAACTCAATATTTCCCCCCTAAGCATGGAAAAAGGGCAAGGTTGCCTAGTCTTACCATTTCTATTTAACTTTATACTGGAGGTCTTTTCAATAAGACAAGGGGAAAGAAATTAGAGGTATATTGATAGCAAAAAAATAGCAAAATTCTTTTTTTAATCACAGAAGACAGGATCACCTTGGTAAAAAAATAATGAAGAATCTGGAGGAACACAACCAGAACTAATAAACGATTTTAACGAAGTCACAGGACACAAGTTTAATATATATAAATCTATTATAAACAACAATGAACAACTGGGAAATAACTTTTTAATATAATACTATTTACAAACGGTTTTGTGAGATATGAATATTTTTAAGCATTTTTTCTTCCTCTTTTTCATTAATAAAATAGACCTTGACTATGTCATTTAATTAATCTGTGTTAATCTGTGTATCTCTCTGAACAGTAGGGAACAGTTGAGTTAGCAGTTGGAACTAGACAAGATAAAAATGTCTGAATAAAAAAGTTTTGGGGAGTAATGTTTCCATAACTCGTTGAGTTGCCTTTTTTGTTTTTATTTTTGTGAATTCTGAGATAAAGTTGTTGGAAACAAAGACCAATATCATATAACATAAGGTAACTATGAATAAAAATAAATATATGTATAAAACCTTTACACTGGCAGGTGTGAGAAAGTGTGGGAGGGGTAGGGAGTGGGGCATATGGGAATCCCCTATATTTTTATCTAACATTCATGTAATCTAAAGTGTTTCTTTTTAAATTAAGAAATAATTTTAAAAAAAACTTTACACTGAAAAGTGACAAAATAGTGATTAGAGAAATTAGAGAAGATCTAAAGAAACGAAAAGATATCTCACGATAATGAATCAACATGAATAATATTGTCACTATATCAATTCTCCCAGATTATATACAAATTCAATAAAAATCACAGGTGTTTGTAAAATTAGACATTTCAAACCTAAATTATATAGAGAAATGAATAGGACCTAGAATAATCAAAAGGATTTGGAAGAAGAGCAAATTTTGAGGTTTTACATTATCCACTTTCAAAGCTTACTTTGATCTACAGCAATCAAGACATTCTAGTTTTGGCCAAAATAGGCATCCAAAACAATGAAACATGGTATAGAGTCCAGAAATGGGCTCATACATATTTTCAATTGTTACTGAAAAGGTGCCAAGGAATCTGAGAGATTTGAAGAGAGAAATTTAAATGTGGAAAGTATTCATCAAACTTCTAAATAAGCAATGTGTTAAAGAAGAAATCACAAGGTAAATTATAAAATACTTTGAGATGAATGAAATGAAGACACAACCTACCAAAAAACTTAGGGTGTGCAGCTAAAGCACGGATTAGAGAGATATTTATATCTCTAAATACCTACATAAAATAAAGAAAGATCTCAAATTAGTATACCCATAAATTGAAATACTATTTAGTGATAAAAATGAATGTAATACCAATACATTGCTATAATAAAGATGAACTATGAAGACATTACACTAAGTGAAAGAAGCCAGATAAAATAGACTACATATTGTTTGATTCTTTTATATGAATAGTCTAAATTAGGCGAATTCATAGAGATGGGAAGTAGATTATTGGTTGCCAGGGTCTGAGGGGATGAAGGAATTGGGAAATGACTGCTCATGTGTAAAGGATTAAGCTTTTGGGGTGATAAAAATGCTCTAAAATGTATTGTCGTGATGGTTTCACAATTCTGTGAATAACCTAAAGTGTTTGAATTATACACTTTAAATGGATGAATTTATCTTGTGTGTATTATATGTCAATTACATTATTTTAAAACATATAGCATTTTTTTACAAAATAATTTAATACTTTGTGTCTGGTCCAGCAGCATTTTGCAAAACGAAACTGCTATACATGCATAAGCATTTTTTTTTAAGGTTCTGGAGCCACACCAAGCCTGGCTCTGTTGCTTTTTTTAATTATTATTACATATCACCCCCTTTCTGCCTGTTCTTGCTGTGTTCATTTTTGCATTCTTCTGTGTCTGCTCATCTCCCCCTGCTGCAGCGCTCCACAGAGTCAGCTCACCGTGCAGTGGCCTGCCTGCTTGCGGGGGCTTGCCCTGCCCATGGCAGCTTGCCCTGTCCACCGCGGTTTGCCCTGCCTGCAGCAGCTTGCCCTCTCAAGGCAGTCTGCCTGCTCGAGGAGGCCCTGGGAACCAAACCCGGGGCCTCCTATGTGGTAAACTGGCACCCTACCAATTGGGCTACAACCAGCCCCTGCATAAGCATTTTATGCAAGTACAGTTTGTTAAAAGAGTAAATTAAGCAATTGCTTACACAAATGTAAATAGACACTGTAGGTTCATTTCTTCTTTAATCATGTTTGCTGCATAGTAAGTTGCACTTACATGTCAGTATAATGTTACGGATGTATAGAATACACTTGGAACTGTGAGGTATGACAACACCCTGTGAAAAGAAGATGATACGTAAACCCAAGTGTTCTGAGTGTTTTTCTTTTTCTTTCCTCCTTTTTTTTTAATCTGCCATGGATGGGTAAGGGAAAAATTCCAACATGCAGAGATCCTAGAAACTTACTTTCTCTAATCAATTATCAAATTAAGTCTTTTGATACTTCTCAGATATTTCCTGTCATCTCCTAATTAGAGAATTGTTGAATGCACAAATGTAAATATTGAAATGAAGCTTAAACTATTATGGAATTATGGATTAAACCAGTTATTTTAAAAATCCATCAAGTAATTGCTCATTTAATTTACCTCAAATTTGAATCTGATATTTACATTCCAACTTTACAATTTAAGATTGCAGTTAAATACTTCTAATTTGCTTCAATTATCATGGTAATAAGACAATTAGAAAACTTATATTTTCCTAAAAAAGACAGGCTTAACATTTTTGACATTACTTCTATATTCACATGAAGCACAAGCATCCTACCCCACAACTCAACTAATATTCAGCTCAAAAAGTTGTGTATTTTATTTCTTATATTATGAAAACTAGGCATTAATAATGAACCCACAGTAATAAAAGAGATCATAAAAAGATACTACGAACAACTTGTATGCCAAAAACATAGACAATATAGATGAAATGGAAAAATTCCTAGGGACAGAAGAACAACCCATACTGATCCTAGAAGAAATAGTAGGCCTCAAAAAACCAACCATAAATAAAGAGATTGTAATAGTCATCAGAAAGCTCACCAAAATGAAAAGCTCAAGACCAGATGGTTTTACAGGTGAGTTCTACCAAGCATTTGAAGAAGAGTTAATACCAATGTTAATCAAGCACTTCCAAAAAATTGAATGAGAAGGAATTCTAACAAACTCATCTATGAAGCCAATATCACCTAATACCAAAGCTCGGTAAAGATGTTACAAAAAAAAAAAAAATTACAGACTCATTTCCCTAACGGTCCTTCAACAAAATACTTGATAATTGAATCCAACAGCACATTAAAAGAATTATTCATCTTAATCAAGCAGGTTTTATACCAAGTATGAAATGGAAGTTTAACACAAGACTATCAATCAGTATATTAAACCACATTAATAAATCAAAGAAGAAAAATCACCTGCTCCTATCAATTGACACACCAAAAAAACATATGACAGAAAAAGAAAAAAAAGCATGTGAAAAATTCGTATCCTTTCATGATAAAAATCGTGCAAAAGATAGGCAATGAAGGAAATGTTCTCAACATGTTAAAAACCATAATTGAAAAACCCACAGCTAACGTTTTACTCAATGCTGACAAGTTGAAAGCTTTCCCGTTGAAATCAGGGAAAAGACAAGGATGCCCATTGTCACCACTGTTGTTCAATACAGAGCTAGAATTTCTAGCTATAGCAATCAGGCAAAAAATGAATTAAAGGCATCCAAATAGGAAAAGAAGAAGTAAAACTTTCACTATTCACAGATGATATGATCCTATACCTAGAAAGTCCTGAAAATCTGCAACAAAGCTGCTAGAGCTAATAATCAATTTCATTGAGTGTCAGAATGTAAGATCAATAAACAAAAATCATTGGTGTTTCTATACACTAGTAAAGTGCAATCCAAGGAAGAAGTCAGGAAAAATTTCCATTTACAATAGAAATTAAAAGAATTAAATATTTTGGAATAAGCTTAATGAAGGATGTAAAATAATTTTACTCAGAAAAATGCAATGCATTGCTAAAACAAATTTTAAAAAGACCTAAATAATTGGAAGAACATTCGATGCTTATGGACTGGAAGACTAAATATCATTAAGATGTCAATTCTACCCAAACAGATATGCAGATTCAATGCAAACCCAATAAAAATTCCACGAGCATTTTTCAAAGAAATGGAAAACACAATTGTCAAATTTATTTTGAAGGGTAAGCCAGAAACATCTTAAAAAGAAAAGTTGGAGGACTCTCACATCTAGACTTTAAATCATATTACCAAACTACAGCTATAAAAAAACAGCATGGTACTGGCATGAAGATAAACACATAGCCCAATGGAATCAAATTATGTTCAGAAACAGACCCTCACATCTATGGTCAAGTGATTTTTTTTAAAGATTTATTTTTTTATCCGCCCTGCCCCCCAAGATGGCTCCCTTGTCTATCTGCTCAATGTCTCCTCACTGTGTCTGCTCTCTGTGTCTACTCATCTTCTCTAGAATCTCCGGGAATCACACCTGGGACTTCCCACATGGGAGGCAAGTGCCCAACCGCATGAGCTACACCTGATCCCCGCTGGCTGAATCTTCTGCTGGCTGCAGCATCTGCTGGCTGCAGTATCTGCTCATTGCAGCATTTGGGGCATCTGCTAGTTGCAGGTTCTCTTCATCAACAAGAGGCACTGTTAACTAAATCCGGGACTTCCCATGTGGGAGGCACTTGCTCAGCTGCTAGAGCCACATCCGCTCCCCATGGTCAAGTGATTTTTGACAAGCCTGTCAAACCCACCCAGCAGAGGCAGAACAGTCTATTCAACATATGCTGCTGGGAGAACTGGATATCCATAGCCAAAAGAAAGAGAGAGGACCACTATCTCACACCTTATACAAAATTTAACCCAAAATGAATCTAGGACCTAAATATAAAAACTAGAACCATAAAAATCCTGGAAGAAAATGTAGGAAATTACCTGCCTTACTTGGTGGTAGGTCATGCATTCTTAAACCTTTCACCAAACGCACGAGTAATGAAGGAAAACATGGATAAATGGGATCTCCTCAAACTTAAGCATTAATTTAAAAAAACTGAAAATAATAATTACTGGAAAGAATGTGGAGAAATAGGAACACTCCTTCACTGTTGGTGGGATCGTAAAATGGTGCAGACTCTGAAAGACAGTTTGGCAGTCCCTCTGGAAGCTAAATATAGATCTGCCATATGATCCAGCAATTCCACTAGTAGGAGTATATCCAGAAAATGAAAACTGTGACATGAACAGACATCTGCACACCCATGTTTATAGCAGGTTTATTCACAATTGTCCAAAAATGGAAACATCCCAAGCGCTCCATCAACCACTGAATGGACATACAAAATATGGTATATACATACGATGGAATACAATGCTGCAGTAAGAAGAAATGAAATTGGGACACACATGATAATATGATGAATCTTGAAGATATTATGCTAAGTGAAATAAGTCAGACACAAAAGGACAAATTGCATGCTCTCACTAGTATGGACTAAATACGAAGAATAAATGCATGTAGTTAAAACCTAGAGTATAATTTATGGGCAGACATGAAGAGGGAGGGCTGTGAAGGAGGGCTTATACTTGTAACACATTATGGTGAATAGCAGTTGGTTTATAAGTGGGATTGTGGCTGCAAAGGGTAGTCGAATGATATAAACGTCAATGGAAAGAAAGCCAGAAAATAATCTACGTACAGAATAACACAGTGAACTCAGAGGTGGATGAGAATTTTGGTTAATAGTACAAATGCAAGAATGTCCTACTGTGAACTAGAACAGATGTACATCACTTCTGCAGGGTGGTGTGAATGTGGAGAAGCATGGGAAAAATACAATTAATGTAACCTATGGACTATAGTTAGCAGCAATACTGTAATATTCTTGCATCAATGCCGACAATGCACTGTGTCGATAATAGGAGGGGTATGGAAAAATATACCAAATGTACATTATAGACCACAGTTATGGTAATGGTCTGATGATATTATCTCATAATCTGTAGCAAATGTTCCACAACAGTGTGGTGGGTGTGGTGTGTTGATGAAGGATTGTTGTGTAGGAGTTCTACATATGTGTGTTAAGTTCATAACTTCTGTAATAAAAATATGTTAAAATAAACTGATGAAAAGTAATTCATCAAAATTGGGAGTATCTTTCTGTTAAAAAGACAGTGTTGATAAAATGAGAAGATACTCCACAAAATGAGAAAATATTTGTGAATCACATGCCTGGCAAAAGATTTGTATCAAGACTCATTAATAAGGTAAATCAAAACTGAATCATGAAATAGGGAGTGATTTAAACAGACACTTCACCAAGGAGGATATATGACAAAGAAGCACACCAGCAGATCCTCAACCACATTGGTGAGTAAGTATATGCAAAGTAAAAACACGAGGTGTACCACTACACACCTGCTAAGACCCTAAGACTGTAAATACTGATCATACCAAGGATGTGGATGAACTATACATGCCTCTACTGCTTGTGGGAAGGTAAAATAATGTAGCAACTTTGAAAACCCATTTGGCAGTTTTTAAATATTTGAACATATACCTTCCAAGACCCAGCCATTCCATTCCTAAGTACTTACCCGATAGAAAAGAAGGCACATGCCATTAGAGACTTTGGCATGAATATTTAGTATCTTTATTTATAATTACTACAAACTTAAAATGACAAAGTATCTACCAATAGGTAATAAATTATGGTATAATCAAAATTTGAAATTTATCTCAGAAATGAAAAGGAATGAATTGTAAATGCAGGAAAAAATGAATGTATCTCAAAAGAGTATTCTGAGTGAAATAAACCAGATGAAAATAAGTACATTTCTATAACATTCCAGATAAAGGAAACCATCCTTAGAGACAGAAAAAGAGATCCTTGCTTGACTGTAAATGACAAAATTCGGGATGGGCAGGGAGGAGAGATGAAAAACAGAACAAGCAAATTCTTGGGGATTGTTGATATGTTCATTGTCCTGATTGGGGTGATACCTTTACTGGGTATACATATGTCAAAATTAATCAAAATGAGGGATTTACATATGTGCAGTTCACTGTATATAGCAATAATACTTCAAAGTGTAAACATTTTCAAAAAAATTTTAATTGATAGAAAAATTGATAGATCTGAATGTATAAAACCATCAACCATGTGCAAAAAACAGGCACAGATACTTTAAAAGACTTACTATAATCTATCACAGTGTATAATATTTCTTAAAATAAGTTAACATTTTAATCTACAATTTGCACTTTTAGCAATTATTCTCACACATATGGAAAATATTACTATGAAGATCCTTTTGATAGAATGATAGATACCTTTG